>JAHWXV010023988.1:0-13079 GCA_024586415.1 Phrixothrix hirtus
GCTGTACAACCTTGAATTTTTATGGGAATTTATACTGCCTAACTACTGTTAATATGTTACGAGGTTTATTCAAAAAGTTTACTTAAAAAGCATTTTACGCCTATATAAAGGAATATATTTAAGTATTTCAAAATGGAATTAGCTGTAAAAAGTAAAATGCTATATGTACATAATGTGATTGGGTCCGAATAGTGATGGTGTTAAATTTAAATAATTTATAAAAGGAATTAGCGATAGATAACAATTGAATTTACATAAATTAGATGATTGGACGCACAAAAAAAAACAGCGGGAGCTGACACGGTTAAGAATAGCAATTGAATTTAGAATAAAGATATGGCGTAAAAATGTACACGTATGTGTCAGTTAATTATTTTTACTCGTAAAAGTGACGTCTGATCTCACGTTTCTATTACAACGCATTTTGCTAAAATTAGCATTGTCGACACATTTGTAAGGAACATTTTCGGTAGCTACAATACCGCGTCTATCAGAAAGGCAAAGGTTTAAGGAATCAATCGTGAATGGATGTGGTGAAAATGTTCTATCACGAAAAGGAGTTGTTCGTCTTTTAACGAGAAATATTCTGACCATTCAAAACTCAATCTTGTGTCAGAAAGATTGCTCAAAATATTGAAGAATATGCTAACGTTCGTGATTTTCAGCGTGAAGGAAGACCTACTGTGTATTGTGATAAAAACTTGATATTTTATTAGAAACTGAAAATAATCCGAACAAATCAACGACAGTGTCATTATGTTTCAAAGAAAGTAAAATACCATCCGTACAAAGTGACCCAAGTTCATAAACTAAACTAAGATTAATGTAATCATCGATTTGAACTTTGTGACGTGATAAATGACAAATTAAGTAATCAACCGGCTTTTTTTAACTACCTGACCTTTAGTGATGAAACTACGTTTCGTTTAAATGCACGAGTGCATAGGTAAAACTGTAGTTACTCGAGTACTGAAAATCCTTACTGAATGCACGAAAGCCTTACCTAGAGTCCATAAAACTTGAATGTTTTGCAAATTTAACCGAGGGTCATATTTTGGATCACTACTTTTTCAGTGGTTCATTAAATGGGGAGATACATTTGGATTTCCATAGATTTGAATTTATACCTGCCCTAGCGACATTATTTCTAAATAACGGATTTAGCTAGTTTTAATATCTAGATCTCTGGTATCAACAGGATAGTGCACTACCAGATTATTCTTAGAGTCAGAGAATACCTAGATGAAATCTTTCTTGATAGATGAACAGGAAAACATGGCCAAATGGGATGGCCGACTAGATCTTCTGATCTTACCCCGCTTAAACTTTTTCTTTGGGGTATCTAAAATCGCATGTATATCGAAATCATAAAATCTTGAATAACTTAGGGAAAAAACTAGGTTGAAGTATAGAATTATCAACCAAAGCATGAGAGAAAACGTTTTGGAAAAATTTCAACGCCGACTTTATCATTGACAGGAAACAAATGGGTGACAATTTGAACATTTATTCAATTGAAATCAATTTTAATTATTTTAATCGTTCATAAAATAAATTATTTTTTTTAATTTTTGAAAACTTAAAGTTTAATTATTTTTGTAAAATCCTCCACAGCTATAAAACCACTAATTTTCAATGCCACAGGTGGGGTATTGCTGAACTCAAAAAAAGTTTGTTTCTATTTCTTACTAAAAAATAAATGGATTTCATTGTAAAAAGGCGATGACGGCATAGGTTCCAAAGTAGTAAACTAACAAATCAAAATTAACGCCCATAAAATCCGGAGGAAAAAATAAAATTGACCTGTCCGAGTTTTTTAAAAAAGAATATGGGTAAGTGGAATAGTATTAATTTATAAAAAATAGTTTTATCCACGTTTCTTAATTAATTACGGAAGCGTAATATTGAAAACTACTAAACTGGCGTCCGTGATTCGGAAGTTACCATAGACCATTTGTTTCACAAAACCAATTACGCTCAGTTAATTTAAAAATGCCGGTTTACTGATACGTAAAGTTAACCATTTGTTCTATCTGCTAACAGATATGATTACTCACAAAGTTGGAAAATTTTCCGATTAATAGTAGAACGTTGGTTTCACATAAGAAGAAAATAAAGAATTCAAGGGAATAACAGCAATTTTTCATATAGTTCCTAGAAATTCAATTAAAAAATTCGGTACGACATATTTGCTCTCTCATTCTCTTCGTATTACATATATTTCTAATCATAAGTTTAATAAACTGACAAATTGTCATAATACCTATGAACAGCTTCAATTTTAAAAAGCTTTATAAATATCATCAGTTGAATAAATCCAACAACTCTAATCTAAAAGCATAAAATAAATTTAAAAATTTTCAATTATTTCCTATAGAAAACAATTTCCCGCTGATTATTTGAAGATCCTATCTTGTTTTAGATGATTGCTTTTTATTTTAAAACCGTTTGATGGTTGCTTTAAAGGTTAACGGACATTTAATAATTATTTAACTCAAAAGGCCCCAATTTCTTGAACTAAGTTTGTCCTTTCGTTAAGATGGCTAATAGATTTTTGCTATAAATAACTTTTTAATTATAGTCGGAAATACATCCTTTGAACAATTTTTCACTTTAACCTTTTTGAATTATAATTGCATTAACTTTGCATTAACTTCTGAGTTAACCCTATAACGCATAAAGTAAAATTTTCACACTAATGCATCAAGTGAGTCTCCGAGACTAATACAGAAATCATCAACTAAACAACTTTTGATATTTTAGAAATTTTATCATATTGAACAATACATTAAATAAAAACTATTTCTGAAGTAAAGATAATTTTATAATTATATTTGACGGAATACTAATTAAAAATATAACTCTTTAATGACATTTTGTACATATAATAATATTATGTTCTTTACAGATACATTTTTTTCATTTATTTACAGTAATATAATTAGCTCATTTTTCATAGTTTTGTTGGACACACGTAGCACAGCCTTTTTTTCTTAGAATGAGTTCTTTCTGCGTTTTGTTTTGGAATTTCTATAAAAATCTTCATAACCTCAAGCGTGGGAGTATGCAAAAAGGGATTTTGAGCTCTTTTGGACATATAAGGAATTATCAAAGCTTCGCAAAGTTATTCCAAAAGTAATCTGCGATGATATTTCTTTTGCAAATTCAAAATCAGGATTTTCATGCAAGTATAAAATAAATGTATTCAACTTACCAAGAATATTTAAAAACACTACAAATAGCCAGCACCTCTTTTGTCGCTTACAAGTATAATTGCTGACCATTTGATCCATGTGATCCACTCCTCCTTTGGTTTTATTATAGAAATCAATTATATCTGGCTTTTCCTTGATACTATTATTATTCACTGTATTATACTGGTGCATAGTACTTCGAAGTAAAACTAATGTATTTTTTTAGGGGCACAACTAACTAAAGTCGGATTCTTACTGAAACCGAATGGAGATGAAAACATTTCACGTTGTTTGCATGCTTTAAAATTTTGAGCAACTTCTCTTTTATTTTGACGTAATGTCCCAACAGCAGTTATTTCAATGTTTAGGAGATTTTGAAGTAAGTCTACCCCTGTGAAGAAATTATCACATGTCAAATTACGAGAAGAATTTTTAATACTAGCTACAAGTTTTTTGACTATTTCTATTCCTAGTTCTTTATGGGGTTCCTTCCCTGACTGTTTCCCTAGATAAATTGTCCCATCAATTGCATATCCACTACCGCTTTCGCACATCCAAGAATACTTGATACCATATCTTGATGGCTTATTCGGCTTATATTGAATAAATTTACATTTTCCGCGAAATCCTAGTAACTGTTTGTCTATAGTTACGTTAATTTCTGGAGTCATAACCGCTCTGCGTTGATTTAGAAATATATCCCAAATAAATCGTAGTATTGGAGCTACTTTATCGGTTTCTAAATGTGCTTCCCTTGTTACTTTATCATCAAATCTTAAAAAACGTCTAATATTTTCGAAACGGTTAAAATTTATAGTTGCTCTGTACATTGTATTGGTAGTTTTATTCAAAAACAGTTCCCTTGTAGGAACATCCCACTGCTTTTCAACTCCAGCTAATAAAAGTAATCCAAAGAATGCGTTTATTTCCTTAATATGTATATTCTGCCATGTTTTATTTATTTGGGTATAGTAACGTTTTGCTTCCCTATTTGAACACATAAGAATTTCTTGAACCATTTCATTAGTTATAAAGGAATTCCAGGAGTCTGTAATTGATAAAAATTTGTTAGGCTTACGTGGTCAAGAACAGAAACGAATTATATTGTGGCGTACAATTTTTGTTTTTGTAGGAACTACGGAATCCTACTGAAATCCATTTGCGCCAAAAAATTATCTGAACTATGTTTAGCTAATTCGTTCTCATATGATTCATTTGACATATCGTCGTGGATTAAATTCAGCATCTTCATCAGAACCATAAGTACAACTTAAAGTCTCCTATTTAACCTCTTCATGCCATTGCATTACAATTAATTCAAAGTCTTGATCAGTAACTATTATTGATCTTTTCCGGCTGCTAGAAGCCATTATAACTATACACACATATAGCTGTAAAAAATAACATATACTAGTTTTTCAATATAAAGTAAAATAAAAAACATAGCTTTTATATACTAAAAAAAATGTACTCTTTTATTTCCAATAATTGTAAATTTACTAAATAGGTATTTGCAAAATTTAAACTACAAGAACACTTAGATTACACGGACAAGTATAAATGCGACTGTCATTATGACTAGCGAATAATATAGAAACCTAGAGTTCCCCCACTTTGTGATTGAAACAACTTTCTAGTATGCCAACTTGGATGACTCATCTACATTGTTATAATAACACATTACTATAAAAGGGTAATCAATCCTGTAAAAAACTGCCCTTCTTATCAATATAAAGTATCTTTGAACACTCAGGCTTTAAAATATAGCAGGAAATCTAAAAATTACAACAGCATTAAAATTTAAAAAAAAATTCAAAATTACATTAGTCTAGAAGACTCACTTATGGTAGAACAAGGATAGGTACAAAAATAATTTTTTTGATTATTATACAAAAATTTGATATTATTAAGTAGTTGCGAAATATCTATTAATAACATATCTAGGCTTATTATACATCACATACATTTTTAAAGTAATTACAAATCAATAAAGGAAGCTGTGAGTCCTAGATACTCACTTTATGCGTTCTATTGTTAAACAACATTTCCTAATCACTTAAATTTATCTTTAGTTAATGAAATATTAAAAGCTTACGACTAGAAGTTAATATGAATATAGCAACTAGTATCTCGTCCTGCATATTGAATTTTATGAAACTGATCTGCAACATATTTACCAATGTGAATTTTATTATTGTACTATATTAACCATTAATTTAGCAAGAAAAAAGTTTGAATTATAAAATTTTTATTACAAATTTATGTTTGGGAATCCTGTAGGATCCCTTAAAAAATAAAGAAAAAGCCACTTTATTTTCCATTTTCTAGAAACTACATGCTCGTCTCAGTGGGCATTACCAACTATAGAGAAAATGACATACTAATTTATCTTTCCCCTGTGACGGACATTGTCAAATTATGGAAATAAAGCATTATCTTCAATTATATAATATTATATTAAAAACAAAAGGACATTATGATTATTTGGTGTGAAAATCGAAAAAAACAATTTCTAGGAAATTTTCCTGTGACGAAAAATTCTTATATTGCATTTAATGCAATATACGACTGTTTCCTTCTGGCAGTATCTGCACCGACCTTCAGCCATCATTGACGGAAATTCACCAATATTGCCTTATTTGACAGGGCTACTACGACGGGTCACATGAGGTTAAAAACCTTTGCCTCTTCAGTTTTGTGTCTCTTGTTATAACGGTTGGCCTTCATCAAAATTTGGAAAATCCGAAAACGAAACATTTTCAAAGAAAAATTTTCTTTGGATCACGTTCGTTCTTGTTGCAACCCAAAGTTTTTGTCCCTGTATAAGATCCAGGCATTGTTAATACAGATGTCCAACAGTTCAGCAAAGATGCCCATGTACCAGCGCCTGATTTCCATTGGTGTTTTATACAGTGATATCAACATATCAGCGAGATCTACACCTCCCAAATGCTTGTTGTACTGTCGTACGATTTGCGGACAGTGCACGTCTATTTTCTTTTTTTCTTCTTTTGAATATTGCAATATATTTTCTATAGGTTCGCTGGCGACACATGAGCTTATGAGCGTTACAGCTTTATTATCATTCCATCTCACAACTGCCAAACGATTCTAGTTACATACAGCTTCTGCAAATACTCCTCTTCGTTTTTTTTTGATGTCTTTTTCTGATGGCAAAAATTCCTCTGTTATTCTAAGTCTAATTCTACGTCGAATAGTACGTAAGCCAAATATGCCGTAGTTTTCCCACAGCACGTAGAAAAGTTCTGGTGAGGAGAAAAATTATCACAAAAGATAATTGCTGGTTTTTTGGTGATGCAATCACAACTTGAGCGCCGAACCCAAGAGACATTTCTTCATCCGAAAATGTATGATAACGGAAAGTGTCTTCGCCTCCGTACAAAACAAAGTCATAAATTATTCCTGAAACGCCTACCCGTACGTAATTTCTAAAATTCCATTTATTTGGTTCGTCCTTCATGTATTGTTTTCTCTTTTCAGCCTTCGAGCCTTTATATGCTATCATCATTTCGTCAATGCTAAATCTTGTTTCCTTTCCTTGCTGTTTGAGACAGTTTATTATCGGCAAAGTGTACATAACGTCGTATCTGCTGTTACCTTTTCAATGGCATTATGTCAGCTACTTTGGCATATCTAAATTTTTCAGACCAATAATCAAGGTATGCAGGCATTTCGGCAACTCGCATAATTACATGAATGGCTAAAACCTGTCAGAATTCTTCCTCTGCTAGTTCGATAGATTTGTTAGTTTTCTGAATGCAGTAACAACTTGTCTATTCAATAATATCGGCTATAATGTATTATGAAAAAAACATATGGAAATAGGTCAAGGGTATAGCAGTAGAGTAGGGTATGTTTTCAAAATCTTCACCTACTTCTTGCTCTATCATCGCCCTGTGGCGAAACATTGCTTTTTCCATTTATATGCTAACTTGAAGTTATCACCCTTCTTCACTCTTTTTGCAGCTGAATCAGTTACAGCAGGGTGTGTTGCTCTTATTTTTCGAACTCGGCTTGAAGGCGCAGTCGGTATGATAGGTCTCGATGTAAACGAAGGAATGGATGATAAATATGGTATATTGTCATAGTAAGATTCTTGACTTTCTTGTAAAATTGGAGTGAGTGGAATTGTGTCTTCAACAATTTCTTCTGTATTATTACGTGTATCAATTACTGTGTTGTCGTCAGAGAAGAAGTCGGTATGAAGATTTCCTAGCGAACAGGCAAGCGATGGATCAGGAGAGGATGCATTCAAATCAGAACAAGCAGGATAGTTAAGTAGTTCCGCTTCAGATTCGAATGTTTCATCTGCATCTGAAGGAGCATACCCTTTTGGGACCAAAGCAAATATTTTATTAGAGTGGCTTTGCTGTAGACAAGCAAAAACAAAACAATGTAACGAAAAAGCTATAAACACACGCTACATTCTTAATTTAGCAATGTCCGCCCCAGAGAACAGAGTGTAAAAGCATTTCACTTCTATGTAAATGGCAATGTTCGGTGTGACGGGCAAAATATTTAAAATGAAAAAATTAGAAAATCATTAAAATGTTGTTAGTATTTATATGAAAAAGCGTTTACATGATTATTTTCAGCCACTCAAATATAAAACAAATAACAATTATTAATAAAAATAGTAAAATAAAATAAATATTACTTGGCGCAAAATCGAAGAACGCGGTTTCATAGACATTTTGTACCACGAATAACATTAAAGTGTTGCCATAGCTTAAAATGTATTTTCCACTATTAGTTTTTGAGTTGCAAAGTCATCCCAGTGAAATATCCGTATATAAAAATAATAATAGAAGGATGCAGAATTTTGTAAAGTTTATGTTCTACTCAGCGGACAGTATCAAATTAAGGGTTAAAATAGACAAGACACTGTGGTTATTAATGCTGAGGTCAGTACCCGGCAGGTCCTGGTTTCAACCAATAGTTCCATTTGCTTTGGTTCGTGCTTAGAGTGAATTTTCAAAGTCGATTTTCTTGAGGTAAATGCCAAGACAATATTTTCAACGATTACTTATTCCATTGCCTCAAACCCTTTCCTGCTTCTGTTTCTAATTATCTAGCTGAAAAGAGACTTCCATTACGCGAACAGCAAGTTATAACAGAATGATGATGTTCTGTTTCTACACAAAATTTCTTCTTAGAATTCCCTACATAAATGTGATAATTATTGAAATAATCATCATCCGAATAGTAGCAGTTTTAAAAAATGTTCCACTAGTTACACTACAGTACGTTCGCTTAGTTGGGAACTGGTAACTGCCCAGGAAACACGGGTTCTATCCCTGTCCGAAGAAATTTTTTTTCTAATATTCCTACTACTCAGATCACATTAACTATCACATCTAAAATCACTTTCTGCCGATACATGAGTAGTGTGAGCCGTATAATTCAATTTATACAAGAGTCCGTTCGATTATGTTTATATCGAATTTCGCAGTTTAATTCCTTGAATCACCTTAAATAGTTTCAAATATCATCTAGACATGCTAGTTGTTGATATATGCGGCCTCCATAAAATTTAAAATTGTAGAACCAATTAAATGTAAGCGTCAAAGGGGTCCTTTGCAAGTGAGCATCGGCGTGTGCCTTGGTGTATGGGGATAATTACCTTACATAAATTATTTAAGGATCAATTCAGGGAGCAGTGATGTAAAATTACCTATTTACTTTATAACAAACATGTTTTGTTATAAAGAATTTTGAACTAACTAAAATCCTGAAAGACATATTCAGCCCTACCGGGCGTACAAAAGTATTCCAATTTAATTTACTTTAAACAGCTGTTTAGTCTTGAAAAAAATATATATAGAGTACATTTTACTAACTCATAGCAAATTTTGGTTATTGGTGTACAAGAATTCAAATGAGGATTCATATGTGGTTACGTCATATCGTCCATCTATTATTACCTAAAGGTGTGCTATAAATAACACGATTTACAGCTGTCTCATATCTTAATGTTCCTAGCGTAAGAAATTGATTGATATTTAGGTATTTGTCACTTTGTTGCTTTAATAGAAATAACTTTTCCTTAAAATATTTCTTATCTCTATTTCTGTATTTATAAAAGCAAAAAGAAAATTGAATATTGAAGTGTTGGTAGTTTATTTAGGTACTGCTTAAATTTTATACTTCATCAGTTTCGTAAACAAAAGAAATAAGAAATATAGGTTTTCTTAAATCCTTGATCATTTCTATTTGAACTGGATTTATTTCAATCTAAAATTGAATGAGCCTTGTTTCCGTCTGTGTCAAACCAGGCTGGCGCAATCAATTCAACTGTCCATATTGTTGCCTTAAAGCGATATCTTCATCCATCTTCGTTGCAACTTTACAAGTTTAAGGCTGACTTGTTTAATAGAAATACGTATTAAGGATTATGAAAGCTCTGTAGCTTAATATTTGATTTTTGTGACAGTGTGTACAAGAAGAGCACATATAAATTGCCGTCTCTCACAGGAGGTGGAAGTTTTAACCCTTAGAGATAGATAACACAAAAATTCTATGGTTACGTAAAAATTCAATGGTTTATGCATTAAAGAAGATGTTAAATTATTAAAATAAAACCTATAGTAAACAAAATATTCAAATGAAAAACAATTAAATTCTTATAAAGCGATTCATTTTTAAATCTAGTATGGGCAAAAGTCTAATAACCTCAACTGTTCTGCGCAATGCCAAATTTATAAACGAAAACAACAGCTAATGACGCTTTTCCTGCTGTGTTTGGAAAATAGAATTACATGTTATACATATTAATAGGCTTTTAACATACAGCCCTTCCTTTATTTTTGAACAACTAAAGAATTTAAAACAGAAAGAAAACAAATAATTTCGATTACCTCACAGCTAAAGTGTACAATAAAATATTCTATGCTCAAAGGTAATTAATGTTTAAATTCCATATTTGTGGGTCTTCTAATACTTGCTACATAGTTTCAAAATTATAAAAATAGGTACAATAATAGGATTATTTGTGTATGCAATGTAAGCAACAATATTTGATAATTAAATTGTAAACATTTAAAAGTATGCTACGGTGTTTAACTCCCTAGTATTGTTACCAACATTTAAATAGAAATTATTATATTAGAACTTCCAAAATGCATAGTCGTACTTTGAATTAATTGATGGCAATTTCCCATTTACTGATGTAAATAAATCATCCCAAAGACGATACACTTTTAATGAGTTTTGGTTTAAAACCAATTCCAGTAGCTTATTGCAAATAAAACAATTGATTTTTAATGATAAATGAACAAATGCAAATACACGCATACGAGGTGTTATAAAAAAAAACGGCGAATAAATTTTTATAGCAGCAACAGTACTTGACCTGTTCCTTTGAGATAGCCAGTGTCAAGTTTGAACGGAGCAGGAAGAGGGAGGTCGTGCTTACCGTATCTGTCGCGCATCATGGATTTCAACCAACACGTTAATATTAAGTTTTGTTTTAAGTTACAAAAATGTGCCAAAGAAGTTCATAGAATGTTAAAATCAGTGCATGGCAATAATGTGGTGACTCTGAAAAACTGTTTACAAGTGATATAAGACGTTCAAAAGCGGAAACGAGTCGGTTGAAGACTAGAAACGGTCTGGACGCCAAAGCGAGACAAAAATGTGCAAATGGTGGCGATTGACTATTGAAAACCGTGCCGCAGAACTGTATATCCCATACAGCTCCTTACCAAGCGTTTTGACTGATAATTTGCTAAAAAGGGACGAGTGAGTGTGAAATTCGTTCCCAGCCAGTTTTTGGCTGAGAAAAAGGTTTCTGCCTGCCCCATCTACGTTACTCTCCAGATTTAGCACCATGTGGGTTCTCAATCTCCCCAAAAATAAAAAACGCTAAAAGAGAAACGTTTTGACACAATTCCCGACATTGACAAGGCTACGACGAAATAGCTGAAGACCTTTTTGAAAGAATCCTTCCAGAAATGCTTCCAATTATGGAGTGAACGTTAAGATAAGTACATTGATAGCTAAAGAGGGTACTTTGAAAGAGATTAATTGAAATATAATGTAAACGTATTACTTTGTCCGTAATAAATTCATTCACCACAATTCCCGACATTGACAAGGCTACGACGAAATAGCTGAAGACTCTTCTGAAAGAATCCTTCCAGATATGCTTCCAATTATGGAGTGAACGTTAAGATAAGTACATTGATAGCCAAAGAGGGTACTTTGAAAGAGATTAATTCAAATATAATGTAAACGTATTACTTTGTCCGTAATAAATTCATTCACCGTATTTTTTGATCACAACTCGAATATGATACTAAATGTTACTTTGGTTGCTTAGAATGTTTAATGGTACTTTGATGCTCACTTTTTATCTTTCTAACTAGCTTTCTCTTAATGTTTTGAACATAGCGTGTTAAATACAACCGTATGGAAACGAAACTTAACTAGGTCACTCAAGATGGCGTATCAAATTTACACGACTAATAATCAGTCAGCACCTAACGACAAAATGAAATCAAAAGTACCATTTGAAATTTAAGCGCAGAAACTTGTTCAGCACCATAACAAGCAGTCAAAAAAATTATTTGGAAGAATGCTGAGAGCAAATATTAAAGAAGTTTGAATAAAAATTAATGTACTCGTAAATACTATCAATTGTGAAAAATTAACAAAGAATACATTACACGATAGTTTTATAATATAAAACCATAGAAGCAAGAAACTGGGAAAGTTTCTTCTTGAAAATCCAAGCAAAGCCCATTAGCAGTAAAACTTCTATCGAAATAAAACCAAACAGGTGTTTTAGTAAAGGAAAAAGCAAATGGAATTCTGAGACATACAGGATAAAGAAAAACAATCTATACTACGGTAAACTTGAAAACGAAGAGGAGTACTAATCTTGAAATGAAGATCTCGTTTATATAACAGCTCAACGTAGATTAAATAAATAATATCAATTACTCCCTGTAAGACATTCTCAAGTATTTAAAATTAATTAAAAGGTATGTAGGTATATTTTATAAATTCACTTGCAAAATTTCAATATAGTTTCATTTATGAGTTAATAATATTTCTAACCTTGCCATTTAAATAAAGGTTATTTATTATAAAAACTAAGTTCAGTTATTGAGTTCAAGTATCCTAAATATACGCCTATGATCTATTTAACTGCAGAAAGTCACTGTAGGAATTGAACCTTTTCTATTGTTAACCAGATTAAGTACGTTCGGCAAATATCGCAAGCGGGAATTTATAAACACATTGCTAACAGTTCCTTCAAATTTCATTCAAAACAAGATAATTCTTCCGTAACATAATTACGATAACTAAATCAATGCAGATACTCACACACCGAATTTGTGGTTTATATGAAATTATCCTTAAGGTTTTTTTTCTTCGGGTGGTTTTCCCTACTCTTCCATCAAATGGTGGGTGAAAATCCTGTTATCTAAATTTAAATCCTGGAAATATCTTGTGATTTCATCTAGTAAAGTTTTCTCTCCAAATACTTTCCCTAACTTTTGCACCAAATGATTAGTGAAAAATCTGTTACTTAAAGTTACATTCTATATATACCTACATACCTATTAACTGGTTACATCGCATAAAAGACCTGGATTTCATCTAGTAGGACCGTTTTCCATGTTTTTTCCGCATCCTTGCATCAAATGGTGGGTGAAAATATCACAGCATATATATATACAAGGTGTCCCAATATTCCGTGTATATAGAACTACCACGTATTTGTGGATTAAAAATAAGTCGATTGAACCCAATTTACTTCTATACAAAAGTGCTTCGTTTGTCCGTTAGAGTAAATCAAAGTTTAAAAAAATAAACAAATTTTTTAAGATATTTTAAGAACCGATATTCCGATTTGAA
>JAHWXV010024028.1:0-15512 GCA_024586415.1 Phrixothrix hirtus
TACAGGAAAGTGCCAAGGTGGGTATAAACTTATATATAAAATTTCACTTTTCTGCCAAGTTTGATTTTCAATATATCTTGACAACTATGTACACACACACGCGCGCGCACACGCACACGCATACGCACACGCACACCCACACGCACACGCACGCGCACTCGCACACGCACATGCATACGCACAAGCATACGCACACGCACACACACACACGCGCGCGCGCACACGCACACGCACACTCACACGCACACGCACACGCACACGCACACGCACACGCACACGCACACGCACACGTACACGTACACACACACACACACACACACACACACACACACACACACAGACTAATTTCTAACACCTGTTTTCGGACTCATGGGAGCTGAAAACGTGTATTTCCGCTAAAAACTGGTCATCCAAGATTTTCCCCGAAAACATTACTTTCTCTGTACTATATTTCATATACGTAAGAGAAAGTAAAAATCGATGTGTCCAGGCTTTCTTTAAAACATATTACAATATAAAATTAATATAGTATTTTGCAAAATCACACAGTTTTAGCCAATAATAAATTTTGCTCTTTGATTGATAAGATATTGACACCCACAGCATTAGTATAAAGCCGAATCCTTTGTCATGTATAAATAAATTTTAAATCGGCAATCTGCATCCACACAATGGAATGTGACGTTGAATGTGATGTAAACAACAATTTTACGAGTATTTGCGGCGTATGGTATTACATACTATTTATATATTTACGTTTAGGTTTGGGATAATGACGCATCAGTTATTTTATTAAATATAAAATTAAGGACTTAAAACAATTATAACTTTGAAACCAAAAGGAGTATGGGATTCATTTTTGCGTAATAATTTCCATTTTCGATGACCTATCACCACATACCGATTTCATCCCGAAATGGATGAATCCACAAAATAGAAAACATGCAATGTTCATTTGGTACAAAATCTTGATTATGGTCAGCATGCCGAACAACCAGAAGTAGAAGAGGAAACGCAATTTATTTTAATGGAATCACAATTCGAAATACAAAACTTACAAGTAAATTGGTGTTTCTAACAATTATTTAGAATAAATATATTTTGTCTTAGGTTTCTAAAGAGGATATTAAAAGTATCCAAGAAAGCAGTTTTGGACCATTTGGAAACCCTGCTTATGAGAACTAACGGGAAAAGCGGTTAAGTGCCTCATTATTTGGGAGGTTTATTAAGCACCGTCCTTAAACACCATGTCATAATATAGCAAAACCATGCTTGAAACCATCTCACTTTTCAACAGAAGCTACTGAATATGGCATGGCAAAGGAAAGTGTACCTATTTATATCTTTGAACAACAAAAAAAGGTAGTTGTGCGAAAATCTGGTTTATGGGTAGGTGAAGATTATGGATTTGTAGCTGCTTCGCCAGATGGTAATGCATAACAATACAATGTTTCACTTAAAAAGTTCGCATGAGATAGTACTAGATACCAAAGTTTTCTATTTTTATCTGACTTTCATTGCTTTTTATACAATTAATTGCTCAAAATTTCTACATTTCTTAAATCTATTCCTTAAAAAAATTAATTATTATTTGTCTATTTTAGGATTACTTAATGACGATACACTGATGGAAGTGAAGTGCATTTATGCACCAGAAATTACATGTAAAACACTAAAAGAGTTGATTGAAGTTTTGAAAAGTAGATGTTTTCTAAGATTAAAACCGCATGGTCCACAATTGAAAAACAACATTCATATTACTTTCAGGTTGAAAGCGCTATTCAGCTTTATAGACAAAAAAAATAGTTAATAGGGATATATTAGTTCAACAAATACATATATAATAACTGTAGCACATTTAAGAAATATGTTATAGCTATTTTCGAGAAACGCAAAAAAACTTAAAAATCGCAAGAATAAAGTGGCACTTCCGGTCATTCTATTTTACCTGTATTCTAGACGACTCATGTGCAGAAGATAAAAAACTTAAATATACAATTTCATTCATACATAATATTTAGTTTTTAAATATGTAGTTCACAATTAATACACAAAGTATTTTTGGTTACTCGATTTTCGAAAATTTATTAGGGAAACAGCTTGATTCATATAAAACAGAATGAAGTAGCTAAGAAATGTATTAAGTTTTAATAAATCGTTGTAGCTGATTTCAAAGAAATCGCCAAAAACGAAAACACGGAAAATATCTAAAACTGACAGAACTTCCGGTTAATCGATTTTAACCAAATTCATGTAGTTATGGCCACAAATACAAATTTTCGTTCAGCAAGGATTTAGTTTCAATAGTTATTTTATTTAGTGTGAAAGTGCTTCCGGTTACTCAATTTACGGAGAATTTTCTGAGAAACAGCCTAAACTATATGAAAGCTCATTAAATGGCCAAGAAATTTAATAAGTTTTAAAAAAAATCGTTACAGTCGATTTGAGCAAATTGCTAAATTAAGCCATATCTGATGAAAGATTCGAAGTTAGAAAAATAAAACATTTTTACATCAGTGTTTACCAAACTTCGAAGCCTGTTCATAGCAAAACATGCACTTTCAAGTTTTATGCAAACATCGTACACATGAAACTTCCAATTTAATGAAAGGTCAATTTTAATACCTAAAAGTTTAAAATTTGTGACTTGAATAACAGATTTAATTTTACCGCGCAGACCAAAATATTTAAGTTTTTCTAATAGAGTTTCATGATTAACACAGTCAAATGCCTTTGATAAATCTACGAAAATTGCTAAAGTTTGGTTTCCTAGGTTTAGGTTTTCATAAATTACTCTCTTTATGACAAATAAACATATTTTAAATTCCATACAGAAATCTTTAAACCTTTAGATAACTATGGTTTTGTAGGAATACCGTGCTGCTTTTTAACTAATTTAATGAGAGCATAAAATACTTATTAATAGTATTTAAAAAATAAGTGTACAGTTCATTTATTGCACTAAAGTTGTATAAATTATCCCATGCTTCATTTTCCAAGTAGATAACAAAACAGTTAATATGTTTTTGTGAATATGATATTCCTGCAAAATTAGACCTTACATTATTGCACATGGTAATGGTAAGAGTACTTCTAGTTACTCGTTTTAAGGACATTTTTCTGAAAAATGTCTTAATTATATGAAAGGGCATTAAATGTCTAAGAAATACAATAAATTTAAAAAAGATCGTTGAACTCGATTTCAAGAAAATCGGAAAAAACCAAAAAAATGACAAGAGTAAAGTGGCACTTCCGGTTATTCAATTTTAGTCAAATTGTTGCGGTCTTGTTGGAGATTGAATATAAATTTAAATATAAAATTTTGTTTATATACGACTTTTCGTTTTCGAAATACCTTGTTTACACATGCACGATCACACGCGTACTTGCGCGCACACACTGAGACATACACACACACACACAAACACACACACACACACACATACATATACACACAGAGACAAATACTACACACACACACGGACAGATCAATTTTTAAAAACATGATTTTCGGACTTAGGACGCCCGAAAACGTGTACTTCCACTAAAATTTCAACATCAAAAATTTTGGACAAAAACAATACTTTCTCTATACTATATTTCGTATATGTAAGAGAAAGTAAAAATGTGGTATTTGCATAAATAATTAAGCAATGAACAAAAATAAAGATTTTGTAATTTTTCCAATATATTTTTCAACAGAACTTATCATTTATATAAATTTGAAAAATGTTTATTTCAATTTAAAATAAAAATTCAATTCAAAAGTTTTTTACAATGTGTCATTCACAACATAAAACACTTGTTGTGCGTAATAAAAAAGAAAAATTACACCTAGCTGCTCTAGTACTTGTACTTTTTAAATTTGGTAAAATAAACGCTTAGAAACACCGGGACTATATTTCAACAAAATTTGAATTTCCATTGTACATAATAATAATATGTAATACTATATACTAAAATAATAATTAGTTTTGTATTTGTCTGTTGATAAATATTTAAAAATTGTACATTTATGTTTTATTCATAAATTTAGACATAGCTACAATCCAGTAAATTACAAAAAAATTTCTGCGTTCATCTGAATGTAAAAATATTTGATACATTTTTGCACTGAACACTAGACATTCTCGTACTAATCCCAAAAATAACTTATTTCATTTTATAAGATTTTAGAATTTTTATAGTATTATTTTTAGTAAACACAACAAAACTTATAAAACGTATTTGAAAGGAGCAAAGCAGTTTTTATATATTTGATATTTATTTATCTAATTTACGGTAACCTATGGTTATTATTATAGGAACAAGGTGTAAAATAATATTTGCGACAGCGCGATCTGTTATATAATAGCCACACTTTTTACGCCTTAACGCATATCATTTCACAAACTAGTTCAGTATTCTGATAGAAAAACATTGCATTTACGTTTATTCCTTAAAATAATTCAATTTCCTTTTACAATATGATATAAATGTACATTGCCCTTAGGCTAAAGTATTTATTAACTGATTTTGTGATAAAAAACTTTATAAAATTATGGTTCTTCACCTCTTGCTCATTCAACTATTTTTTATTATATATTATATTATATTATACATATAATTAATCCTATTAACGAAAACACAAAAATATGTTAAATTTTTTACACAATATTTAAGAAAACTATGTTTTAATGCAGTAACGTTTTTCTATTGTGGCGCCATCTATAATTTTAAAACTCGGAAATCGCCTATATTATTATAAAACGTAATCTGAATTTAATTGGATCATAATACAAAGGTTAATGATATAAAGTCATATTAAATAAAATATAAATATAACATGTAAATATACAAGTACGTTTAGAATATGTACACAATCATAAAGCCACTAAAAGTAATAAACCCTCTTCGTAAGTAATCGCTAACCTGCGACCAAATCTCTGACTGTAGAATAGTCGAAAGCCATAGCAGCTAAATACATAACAGCTGTATAATATCTATAACCGAAACAAACGTTATAATCTGTATGAAATATAGGTAAAAAGGAAAGTATTGTTTTTATCCAACATTTTCGATGTACAAATTTTAGGGGAAATACAGTTTTTTGGGTACCCTGAGTCTAAAAAGTGAATTCTGTGTGTATGCGCGCGAGTTTGCGCATATGTGCGTGGGTGAGTGTATGTGTTTATGTGTGCACGTGTCTGTGTGCGTGTATTTGCGAGCGCGCGCGCGTTTGTGTCATAAAAGGATTGTCTTTAGCTTCTTGTATCTTTCCAAGAACTAGAAATAACAGTTAACAGATTTAGTTTAGATAGTCTACTGCCTTAATGATTAAGTCACTCATCTTTGGGACACTAGACTCCAGTAAACCGTACAGAAGTAGTTAGATTAATTCTAACCATCGTATCGGAAAGAAAAGTTTTGTATGCACATGTAGCTCTTATATAACACCTTTTAATATTTTCTCCGTTACACTTTCGTAGTTAATTGTAAATGTAATTTTTGTTAACGTAAAATTGATTAGCTTTTACTTGAAACCAATTACAACTCGCATTCGCGTAGTCTAGTAGTCAACTGATTACACTTAAAAGTAATTTTAAGACAGTAAAATGAAAACGATCACTTATTTCGTACTCCTCGATTGAGCATAGTTGATATTTATACCTCTAAAGTATATTTTAAATGACCTTGAGTATTTTAGGAATACAGGAAGCTTCACGAATTGATGCCATGTAAATTAACAAACAAATAAATGTGTACTTATAAAGTTGTAATAATTTAAATAAAATTTACTAATAAAAATTGAATTGGCATCTGCATAATGATGAACTATGAAGGCAACCAGTCTATTGAACGACGTCGCTTACACTATTATCCCTAACATTATACCCAAGACTATTACAATTGTGTCAACGTTTCGCTTAGAATATTTTATAGATCCTTGTCGTTGACGTATAACATTGAGTGGTGGTTGTCGTTCAGTTCTCTGCGTTTGTGGCTCTAAGTACCATTTTTCAAGTTTATTTTCTACCTGCAGTACTATATAAATATTTTCTACCTTACATTTGAAATTAGAAACTTACATGTAAAAATTATGTATGTTGTCATCCACTAATAATAATTTTTTATTTTAGCAGGGTTACGCACTGTTATTAGAACCTAGTAATTAACAATAAAAAAATTACTCAGTTCTCGCATAAGAAAATTGAAATAAGTTAATACCTATTTGAAGGTGCTAAAATAATTTTAAATAAAAATATCCTAAGAGCATTTCTAAGTTTAAAACAAAGTTTCTCAGACTGTAAAATAAAGTTTAATAAAGTTTAAAAAGTGTACCATCATAAAACTGCGGGTTTGGATATAAAAATCCATAGTGTAAAAATAAACTAAAAACCGAAGGGATATAGGATGATTTGTACTAATAAACATTTTACAACAAAGCATAAAACAATCAAAGAGCCGCCTTCGAAATTACGGTATCAATTACGTAAGTTACCCAAGCAGTAAAATCTAGGGATGATTGCTGTAACCGGACGCCGTTATATAATGGATCTTTGACGTTCTTACCACCAAATATGCAAAATAATAGTTTAAATTGGAGACGGTATATTGCTCAACTAAGCAGCAGAAAGGGAAACCAAATAGTTGATCAGAACAACGGAACAAAATTCATCGCCGAACACGGTGATAAAAGCTTCGAGGAACATCCTTTGACACTAACATGTGAACTCAAAAAAAAACACTTTGCTAGCTAAGACATACTCAAGTAGGTCAAATAAATTACCTCTGATCAGTATCAGCAGCAAATATAACGTTTGCGGAATAGTAATGCCAAGGTAAACTACAAATTTCAAATTTATCAAAACGAGAAAGGTTTTAACCCAAGTTGTTCCAACGCGCATCTATAACAAAATTAAGGCAAAATGCCACAACGTAAGGGTCCAGCAGTTTGCACAGCCTTATAGTTAAAACACCTACTAATTTCAGCGTGTCTTGAAAATATTTTCTGGCTTGGACACATACATAAATCTTAACAGGCAGAGAAGGAATTTAACCAGAAGAAACCTATATTATCAATAAACTAAAATAACTTCAATGAAGAGTTTGAAATGCAAGTGAGTGTTTTAAAAGTTTTACATCTAGTACATTTCCCTATAATGAAGCAAAGACTAAATTTACTTTTAATTTAATACTTAACTTTTACTGACTGTCGTTTAAATTTATTAGTATATAAAGTTAATTCAACTGCTTATTTACAAATTGCAGACAAAATTGCTCTAAAGGATCTATCTGAAAAAGGGTCATTGCATTTCTTGTTCTGTAGAACTTTTATTTTAATTGTAGATCTAAAATATCTGATTATATAATTTTTATATTATTGTCTTTTAATTTGAATTTAAATAAATGTATAGAACTTATTTAACTGTTACTTAATGGTGCAAAAATTGGGGTAAATGAAGTTTAGTGTAATCCATAAATTTTGAAATGAATATTTTGAAAGTAAAGTATAAAGATTTACCTACAAACAAAGAGAGTCGAGATAGTAAATACACTGTTTCCGCGTAAAGGATGTCGCCTTGAGTTTTATTTAAATAATACGCTCTTAAAATAGTTTAGTTCTCTTTACTAAAACTAAAAATTACGTAAAGTCAAGTACGTAATAAAGTAATTTCAGTAATTTCATCAATACTGCCCAATTGATAACCTACAACATACTTAGACCTTGGTATGAAGGTCAAAAAATTAAAAAATGGAAATGCTCTCCAAATTTTGATACAAGGTACTCCAAGGTGCAATCGATTTGTTTGTAATTATCATCAGGTAATTACTTGCGTTGAACGCAAAATAACCAGTTCATGAAGCTATATTAATCCAGTCACTATATCATACAGTTTTCGAACTTATATTAGCTTTTGTAGATGTATTAAATATACAAACATTTTTACGTTATTGTTAGAATACACCGTTCACTCGTAACTGCAATGATATCACGTACGGCAAAAATAGTCAGTCAACTTCCACTGCCGGTAATGCACTATTTAAGGGATTACTGATATCCACATATGAGTTCTTAAAGACAGATGCTAGCCATTTGTTGTCGTTGCAGTTAGAGTAGGTAAAGAAAACGTTCGCACACTTCGTTTTTATGAAATATATTTTTACAAAAACAGGTGCCATACCTACGATGTAATATTCATTAAGTGAAACTCTTTCCTTCGTAAAATCTAAGCAATATTTATAGAAATATCAATGATCTGCGTAAAAATGCTTAGATACTGTCGACGAGGCTTTAGCTGAGTTCTATATAGTGAAACTAACGTACAGCAAGATCTACGCCACACATATGTTTATTGTTATTCCTTAATAACAAATGGATATTTAACGTCTAATTTCTCCTGGTTCTCTTTGAGGAACATTTCTATGGTCTGTACAGGAAAAGAATTTGCGTATTAGCTAACTAACGTTACAGGCTTGTTGTCAAACCATCTTACAATACACACTTTATGTGTATTGGAGACTAATTGGGAAAAACCTTTATATCCTCGTTTCTTCAATTCCTTCTCAAACTTAACATGTTAATCTCCACCTAACATTATGTTGCTTCTCACTGTGTCCAAGCTTAGAATTCGAAATTCGTATCTTAGGTAATGCACCAAATTTGCCGAAGTGAAAAGTTGTCAAAAAAAATACTGACAGAGCTGGTTCTGGAAGTGGTTTACACAATGCTACTACAATTTTCTCTCTAAGTCTAAATCGGGCTTCTTCTGTAAAAGTATGGTAGCGAAACATATCTTCAGCTCCATACAGAATGAAATCATATATATGAATCCAGATACTTCAGCCAAAACAAAAACCTTAAAATCCCATTTTTTTGGCTTTACAGGCAGATACTGCTTTCTGTTGATAGCTCTTTTTCCGTTATAAGGAATCAACAATCTTGTTTTAAAAGGTACTGAAGAGCAACATTCTTTTGCATCAAGTATTAAAATATTTGTTATTATTGGTATCTTCATTGTTTACAAAATGAATATACCTTCGAATCTGCTCGTATCATTTTAAGGTCATAATGATTGCAATTTTGTTGTATCCGAAATGGTTTGACCAATAATCAAGATAACAATAACAATACCCATCATTATATGAATTGAAATGAAGTCATTGATTGCACTTTTACATACATTTACAGAATGGCCACAAATTTGCATATAATACAAGTTAGTATTATAACTACATCATCTATATTAAACTATCAGGAAAAAATTGTTTAAAGTATTCCATTGGTGTTTTTACTTTCTTGGGAATTGGAAGAGCCTTATCCATGCAGTCTACTTTGTATTCAAATGTAGAATTTTCCCATTTTATATTTTCTTTAGTAATGCTTGGTTTTATTGTTTTTATTTTTGGTGTTCATGTTTTCTGATTCTTCTTCTTATTTTCTGAATATCGGTTGATTTTTGTACGGTTTGAACAACTAGGTAACCTGTCATCAGTATTAGGTCTGCCATTAGTATAAATGTCATTTATATTTCTAATTATTCTGCCTGATTGTTTGTTTAATGGAAATGTACAGTCTTGAACGCCAGTAATATCCATGTCAACATCTTCACTTCCGATACTTATCTCTCTTAAACAATCAGTACTTTGTTTACTTGTTTAAGGATTATTTTTAATGTCTAGGTCATTATTCAATTCTTTTATACCATTAAGCATTTTATCTAATTTTTGTGGTGGAGACGGTGCATTTAAGCTCATGTTATCTTCCTCTTCTATTTCAGGGGCAACCCCATATTATCACCTTGAAGTCTAAAAACAATGGATTCCTCGGGATCATTGTCCGAATTACAATCTATGTCAGAAGAATATGGTTCTGGAATAAGGGCAGCTGCCATAATTTGCTTTGTTCTCTCCCGAAATTTACAAGTTGGCTTTGAATTCTGAAAATTAAATTCTACAATTATTAACAATTATAATAGCATACCCATAGAATCACAACAAGAGGTAGTAGTAAGGAAAAGTACAATATTCTGTTAATATTATAATACAAATACAACTAATTGCAGATTTGAAAATATGTCATAAATGACATGAAAAAATGAAACATTTTAGTAGCACCTCTTACAAACATGAAATTTCAAACCTTGGCAATGTGTCACCAGTGGCACATATTTTTGTTAGAGTTATACTAAAAACATAATATACTTTTGCTTTTTTTTAGTAATAATATAATGTTCTTAAAACAATTAAATTTATATTTTCTTTAATATACTGACAATATTTTAATTGGAAGTAAGAAAAATGATCAATAATTTACTTTGCCGTGTGATGCAATGCTAAAATAATGAGCCATGTTTAGTCGCAAGGTAGATAGATAGTTTCCATAATTGCCACTATAGAGAGTAATAGTGACTGATTTCAACTATGTAAATGTTTCACTATTGACACGAAACCAAATATCCATAACTTCAAATTGTTATTTAGATACTCAGAATTTTTGAAACTTGCTGTGTCACATATGACATACTGCCAAATTAAGGGTTAAATATACCTTCTAGAATTAATATTTAGATGTTTTAGCTGAACTATATGGAATTAAATTTTATAATTCGATATACAAAACGCTGATATTTTTAAATAATAGCAAATATTATTAAAACATAAGCTAATCAATTAATAGAACTAAAAGGTCCATTTTACTCTATTAAGAATGAACTATAAAAGGGTATAAACTTAAAATTTAATAATTTTATTAATGGTGCTGTATTGAAGTCTTCTATTCCAGTCTTAATAACTATTACTAAAATTTCGTATGCTATCTTTAACTAACCGCTCCAAATTAAAATACTACAAACAAACAATGGACTATGAAATAACTTCTACGTGACGCGACCTTCTGAAGGTAGTATTACGTTAAATTCTCGAATGTGTTGCATACACACTCAACATATATGGCGATTAGATTGTCCACTTTTCATTTAGTCTTATTGTACATAGACACAGCGTACAGCTAGTTTCAGAAAAATCAAGAATAATCAGTTTTACAAAATGTAAATTTTGACCAAAATAAATCAATTCTGATATTATTGTCATAAAATGTTATAATGACATTTATTATTGCATTCTAAAATAATACTGATTCAGTTAACTAAATATTAAAGGCCAATATTTTGGGTAGAAATTCAAATCTCTCCTTCTATGTTTGTGACAGTTGTATTTGAAATCAGCTATACATACACATTGATACAAGCCGTGCAATCGTAAACACTACGTTGTTAATTTCATAAAAACTAAAATTTAACTAATCATTAAAGTCCACGCTTAGATATGAAATTCACATACAAAGGTTCAAATCAATGTATTTACAATCACTATTAAAAAGGTTCAAATAAGTCGGAATTTTCGTATCTATATTTAACTAGCATTATTCATACATATAAATAACACATATAAATAACATGCCCGAGAAATAAAAGACTTTCTAAAATTAAATAAATCGCGTGAAATTTAACAGAAACCAGCAAGAGTACGAAAAGGGTAATTGTTGAGTATATTAATGAAAAGATAGAATTGGTTATACAGAGGGACAAATTTCGTTTCCTTGACAACCAAAACGGTATAAAACGAAGTTCCCAATTAAAACATCGTGCTTTTGCACGTTGCCTTATGCGTAGTTCTTTGCCGAGTGATTTCTGTCCCCGTATGATCTAAATAGAACAAGCAAATCTTAATTACTAAATACTAATTGAAAGTGATGTCAGTTGCGCAATTGTATTCACAAAAGATCACACCCGACAAAATAATACCACAGTTCTCAAGTGGAAACTTAAGAATTTAAGAAGAATTAAGAAAAATAGACCTTGAGCGTCATTAGAGAAACCGAAATAACATTTTAAATTACACAAATCAATGTAAAATAATAAGGACTCTATAACAAGGGAAGATTCGAATATCAATTTGAACCCCTATACCAACCAATTATCACCAAATAGAAATCACCCAGCAGGAACTCGTCACAAACCTGAATGAAGTAAGTGAAGCTAAGCGTTTATTTTATGCAAGGTGCAGTTTAAAAATCAAACCATTTTGAAGTAAGGACAATTCTAACTATTGCATTCTTTATTCAAAAGTTGTATAACTGTATCTGTAGTAAAACTGGGATGGGTGAAGATAAATTCATTATTAGAGACTTTACCCTTATCCTATTCAGAACTTGATTTGTTCTTAGATATTTACGTAAAATTAAATGTGTTTCCTTTTTAGATATCCTTTTATATGTAATAATTGTATTTATCGATTGCAAATAATTAAAAGCCAACCAATAATATAACTAGTTATTATTGAAGCTAAACCTATGTTCTCTTGTCCCTCCTTTGTAATAAAAGGTCAATGACTGAATTTCATAAATTAAATTAAAAATAAATCAATCAAAATTATTATAGAAGGGCAGAACGAACAACGTAATTTCCCCATTATATATTGTATTTAGTACTCCAATACTATTTTGACTTCTATACTGGATTACTACATGCGGATTTAATAAATTATAATTCATAATACAGACTAAAATTCATGTACTTTAAGCGACATGTATATCTTCCTTTGAAAACTATATCTAGAAGTCAATAACCGCTAGTTTACTAATTTATGAAAGACCACTATATTAACACTAATAGAATTAATAATATTTTTTGAAAATTTCTTAAAATTAATTTATAACGTACCCGAAGCCTGTATAAAAAACGTTTTGTTACTGCTAGGGTTGCTTTTAATCATCTCATACCAATATCTTACTGTGTTTCTACTAAATTCTAAGATTGATTATTGGGTGTACAAAATTTAATGATTTATGTATTTTCTGTGCATTTGAGATTTACAGTTTAATAAACAATGTCAGTGCAACACTTTAACATGACATTTTTCAAATATTATGAAATATTTGACGCAGCAAATCCTCACAATTTATAATAAAAAGTTCAATAAGCGCTATTTCACAGTACCCAATGCTGACGTCCGACATAAGCTGAAAATAATAACCGGATGATGCAAGAACGTTATATGTCCAGCTCAATATAAAAATATGATATCTTCAAACAAAATGTTATATTTGTGACATATATTTTTGATAAAATATTATTATACAAAAATTTTTTGTTTCATATATCTTAATAATGTTCTAAAGGAAACGAGGGATTTTCTATTTCAAAGTGAACTTCAGCTAAGTGCTCTGTTGTCAATTAGTTACGTAGTACGTATAACATTTAATAAAGAAATTAAGCTACAAATTTTATGAGGAACTTTAAAGGCAATTTGTTTCACAAAGTAATATAATTACCACTTATTAAGAAACTATTTAATAATGGAACTTAGAACGGAAGCTTCTAATTATGGCGGAAACCTTTGGGTAAAACATTAGACTTTCATTAGCATTATATTAACTGTTCAAAGGATTCCTAGGTACAGAAACCAATAACAGAAGTTTGCACTTTATATTCCTGATATGAAAAGAACTTGGAATGAGAAGGGACAAAGAGTATATGTCTCTTGAATACAGTTTGTCGCGTATTGATTCACAAACAACAAACTTAAATAGACTAGCTAAACATTAACTTCACATAGTATCCGTTCTTTTTAAACACAGCCTTTTGCAAAAACTTTAAACTGTAGTAAGTTCTATAATAAAATTAATGTAATGTTTACAAACTTGTATTACCATATTAAAGCTGAATGAAGCCCGCCAATTCAGTCACTTCTAATTCTACATAACTTGTTAAGTTCTATGGAGCCATTTCTAACATAACATTTCTCAGTAGTGTTAGATATGGTAACAATGTATTATAAAATTTAATTATACCTCAATTCAAACATCACTTTAAAGAATATTAGTGCTAAAGGTCTTCAGAGAACACAAATTCGAACAGTTTAACACACAGCAAGCTTGAAATCTAAAACAAGATAATGAATGTGTAAAGTAATCTTACAATATCGAGTAGTTGCTTTAATTGTTACTATACGTTAATTGACTTCTTAATAAAAAGATAAATCACATAGTAAATATCTACGTAGCTACTTAATTCTTTGGTAGAACATTTATGTATAAGCAGCTATTAAAATATAGATATGGCTCACATATCGAACAAGATACGATGTTACTGCATATTCACACAGCTAGAAATATTATCTATATTGAATCTCCAATAAGATGCATAGCGTTGGTAGAATAAATAAATTAAAGTCAGTAATTAGCATTGCGAAATATAAAAGCCCAGTTTGAATGTGATTATTTTATAAATCGGTTACGTTTGAGTTTTCGTAGCAACAAGGTAGAAATATATTTTCTTATATTTAATATTAGGTTTCTGAGAAGGCTTTTATTTATAAAATAACACATGTATACCAACCAGCAGAAGTAAATCAACAGAGTTCCTGAAGAGACTAGAATTGATGTAGGCAAATAACTTTAACCACTTCCTACCAGTTACTCTAAGGAAAGAACGGTGCATTGATTGAAATGTGTTTGCAATTGCATTAATTTTAAATTTGAGTCCTCTGTCCGCTCAAAGCCACTTCCCACGGCAAACTACCCCTGATTATCTCCTATAAAACCGTACAAAGTCTTTTCTTTTACTGATGCATATAATTTGAATATTTTATAAATTAATACAAATAAAGCATATGTATCAATTTCAAGTAAAAGGTGTGTTGCATATTTTTAAAAGCTACTACATTTTATTTGTCTTTTACACGACGTTCCGGGTTACGACTTAAAGCAATGCCAAAGCACATGAATTCTGGTGATTTTAAATGTTAAAAAAGGTAGCAGAATTTTTTTCTATCTGGGGGATTCAATTCAGTTCAAATTAAAGCAGAAATACTAGGGACAAACGTACTAAAGCTAATTCCAAATTTAAAAAGGAATTAGTTATTATTAAAACGCTTGTGAACGAAGAACGAAACGGATATGGAATAATTCGCTAGTTGCACTTGCGCGAAGCCTACACTACATACACACACACGCGCGCGCGCGCGCGCACACACAAGCTCTCGCGCACGTACGCACGCCACCACGCTCGCACGAGCGCACGCACACAAGCATACCCGCACGCGCGCAAGCTAGCACGCACGCACGCACGCATCCACGCAAGCACGCACGCTCGTCGGCACGAACGCAAGGACGCACGAAAGCGCGCGACGACGCACGCGCGGACGCATGCGCGTATCCATGTCCGGACGCACGCACGAACGCCCGCACGAGCTCACGCTAGCGCGCACGCGCCCACACCGACAAACGCATGCACGGGCACACGCAGGCCCGCCCACACGCACGCAGGAACGCACACACGTACGCACACACGCACACAGCGGCGCACACTCGTACGCAAGCGCGCCAGAACGCCCGCACACCCGCACATTTAAATAAAAATTATTTAGCTTTTATAAAACAGTTTTATGTCATATTTAACCTTGTTATAATTTTAAAATTTCTAGACTTTTAAACATTTTTGTATATACGCCAATTTTGCTCTGATGAA
>JAHWXV010024042.1:0-13030 GCA_024586415.1 Phrixothrix hirtus
ATTACAACTTAATTCTTAGAAATTATAGTTTATCAACAAATTGTGATAACAAATGAACTATAAAAGCCAGCAACAAACACAAAACAATCAGAGTCTTCCAGGCTCTCTTACCTGAACCCTATCCTGCCAATTAAACACCCCATTAAATTATTTCACCGTCATAGGTATTCATGAACGTAATATCACAGGAGTCTTCCGCTTTATTACGGCCTTTGAAACCATAAAGTCTCTGCTAACACTATATAGTTATAATAGAGAAGACGACAACAGTAACACATATTTAGAGATGTACAACTCCTCAGGACGTTTTCCGCGGCAGTGTCCATTCTCGTAAAGGCCCTCGAGAGGATTGTAGATACAGCAAAAGGACATTTCCTTTGCTGTGTGTACAGTTACATGATAATACGAAATGGGAATTCAATTTAGATGACCCCTATTTTGAATTAATACTTCGTAACCTACAAAATGCATGACCGTAAAGAGTTTCTCGCCATTTATCCCTTACCTAAATTGTTGTTTTAGAAATACACATTAACACACAAATAATGCATTAACAAAATATAAACTGCAATTTTACATTGACATCTTGTAGCATAGATTCATTATAAAGCATGAAATGCATGGCTCATTTTAGATCATAGATTTATACATAGGATAGAATATAAGGTCTGTACAGTGTAAATAATTAACTTAGCAGTTAAAATACATGTATAAAAAGAATCATACTTTTATTGAAGATATACAATTTGAATCTTAATACTGAATACAATATTTCAAATAAAGTATAAATCATATCATTGAATCGTAATGATACACAATTAAACTGATGACAAACCTTTTAACATTATCTTCTCAACTCAAGGCAAAGGATTATAAATTAGATATCGAACCCCTTGAGATCTTATGCACTAGGGCTAAAATTACCGGGTTAGTCAAGCTTATAAGAAACCACACTTGACTAAATACTTCATGTCCGCCGCTTTAATCGGTATAAAGTACCAGAGAGCGTGACATGTTAAAATTTGAAAGAACCCATGATGACATATTGAAACATGTTAGTACTAACAAAAGTAGAATGACTTCGTTGAATCCTGATATTAAAGGACATTAACAATATTAATATTATTATTAGAATTTTACACAGAACATGGTACAATACTGTAACAAAATTAGCAATGACATGTATTATGAGTCACTCGGTAGTTTTAATAAATCATTCATGCCCGGTTTCCCTGAATTATTCTAGAACTTATAGTTTAATAAATAGATGGATCCTAAATTTAATATTGCTGTGTAAAGATATAGAGAGATAAATTGTGTTTAAAATAAATGTTAGAAATAAATGTGTATATCGACATGTTGAACAATCATTAGTTGTAATTGTAAATAAATTAGAGAATTGATATAAATAATTAAATAACTTGCAAGTTTTGTTACAGTTGATATATGAAATGGAACTTTAATATTTCGATTGTAAACGCGCAACAAATTAATTAAATAACATTTAAATAAATAAATCTTAGTGTAAAGTGTTATATACCGGGTGTTCCAGAAAGGACTTATCAACTTTGGTAGCAGATAGAATTAGATAAAATACAAAAGAAGTTCATATAAACATAGTTCCGCAAAGACTTCGTTTTCTAGTTGAAAAAATATTTTTTAATCCATTTCTTTTAATATCTTGAAAACGTTTTACCACATTGCGTTGAAACTTGGTACGTACTGTTATGACATTAAAAACTTCACTTTAATCAGTGAAGTGCCTATTATCACTTCTAGAAGTGTTTTTATGAAAACATGCTAAATCACTGACACTTTCATCTAGTTAAGAGGTCAATTTTAAGTAAAAATCTTTCTCTTGGCTTTTCTTCGTACGATACACTGATTTTGAAATAAAATTTCAATTGTGATCTATTACTATTATTATTATTATTATTACTATTATTATTATTATTAACTCCATTACCTGTAATAGACACAGTTGCTCTACGCCTCCAATTAGCTACAATTCTTTGAAATACTTCAGGAGTATTTTGAATTTTCCGCCATCCAGTTTTATACGTTCCAAAAGTTTCTCTCTGATGTCAGTAGAAACTGAAGTAGCGTTATAAGTAAGAATCCATGTGATTAAGATCTGGAGAGCGCGATATACGCCTCTGCGTCATTTCCGTATATGTTCATATGATTACTCAAATACTGCTGAACATTAAGGAGAAAATGTACCGAGTACCATCGTTTAGGAACCATAAGTTCCCATGCTGGCCTAAAGGTATGTCTTCTAGAAGCAATGGCAAATTATGAATTAAAAAATTAAGGTTTTCATTAAGTATGAAGAAATAAAGATTTCATAACTAAGTAAGGACTGCAGACAGTGAAAGAAATTAGCTACATGGAAGAACAAAATTGCTATGAGTCGATTATCGTGTATACCTGCTCAAAGATAATAAAAAACTCTTTCTTAATGGACATTTTCAAAAACAGTGTTAGATGAAAAAATTAGGATTTCTGTTAATTTTATTTACAACTACCAGCAAGAGTTTGCCGTACCACAAATGACTCTATCCTTCCATAGCAGAAATTTTTCAAACTGATGTTTCTGGATCTTCTGCAACCCTACGCAAAATTTTTCTTCTAACCCCAGTTCGAGCATGTCTTTCTCTACCATAATCTGCAATGTCTGGTCCAAAAGATTCAATTTCTCTCAAGCGACTATGAATATTTCCGAATATTCTGTGGGATGCAACTCCTAAGTTAGGGTGAGCAGCGGCATAAAGCCGAGGAGCTTCTCAGCCATTTTCATTTGCATGACCATAAAATAAATGCATATCTGCCAGTTTTGCGAATGTGCAATTATTGTTTATATTATTAGTGTAAAAATGCAACGAAACAAATGAGCGAAATCAAATATAAAATACGCGATAACAGTAAATGAGTCGGCCCCAATTGGTGTAGTGGTTAGCATTTTGCCTCTACACCCAACGGATGTGGATGCAAATCCGATTGAGGCCGGTAAATTTTTCAGCGGAGAAAAATTTAAAAAACATGCCTACTTCTCGGATAAGGAAGTAAAATCGTAGGTCCCGTGACAATGTGATGTGTGGTACTCCTCCAGATTCGGCAAAATTCTAGTAGGCATGGCGAAATAACCATATAACAATTCTAGTCCAAGAGGATCAAGAGAAATTCCGCATCCCGAACCTTCAGCCACTAAAACCAACAAACAGTAAATGAAACAAGTTATCCAACTAAATTATTCGTTGTTGTAGTAGAGATTGTTTTTATAGTAAATATGCACTCTTTGTGAGTGCATAGATTGCAGTCAGTCTAATTTGAATAATGTTGGGTAGCAAACGGTTTTTTTCATAAAATTAACATGATTAAAACAAAGGTTTTATAATAAACATTACAGTTGTGTTCCATTTTGCTTGGTAAATTGTGATGAATAGAAGTCAAAGCACATTAAATGTTTTGTTACTTTTCTATTTCGAGTACCATGACTGATATAAATCACAATTCAATTTTTATTTCTAAATCAGTGTATTGGAGGAAAAAGTCAAGACATAGTTTCTACTTTGAATTATTGATGAGTTACCAGAAAAGGTATCAATTATAAAAAATATTATTTTGGGTGTAAAATATTCCTGCATGTGCTAATACGCACGGCATTTGTTTTACCTTAATGTCAAAATAGCAATGTGTCGAAACGTTTTCAAGATATTAACCAAACTGATTTATAAAATATTTTTTCAACGCCCTGTAACTCGAAAACGGAGTGAACTTTTTATTGTATCTAATTCTATTTTTCTATTTGTAGCCAAAGTTTGAAACCTTCTTCTGTGACACTCGGTTTATGCCGCACAGGAGCCATGGATAAAAATAGCAATCCCTAGTGCAAGATAAAATGAATTCCAACCAAGATAAATTACGAAAAGAAATTAAACATATCAAAATAGATTTAAAGAGGAAATGTTATCAAATTGAAAAAATTTCAAGAAAAAATCAGAAACTACTAGATCGAATGTTGTCAGTTAAGTCAGATCAAAATCAATTACGAAAAGAAACTAAGTCAAATCAAATTAAACCAAAGGGGTAATATTATCATTCAAATTAAGCCAAAATAAATTGAAAGAAAAAATTACAAATAAATTACAAGAAGAAATGTTGTCACTTAAATCAATTCAAAGCGAATTACTATAAGAAATCCCAAATAAATTACAAGAGAAAATGCCGTTAATTAAATTAGCAGAAATTGAATTACGTCAAATCAAAATAAACTACAAAAGAAAATGTGATTAATTAAATTAAGTGAAAATAAATTACAAGAAGAAATCGAAAACGTTGATGAAATGTCAACAAACTATTATGAGGTAATCAAAAACTATATTGACTACATAAAAGATTATTATTTTGATCACAATCAAAGAAATTAATGTATCAAAATAAGGAAGATCTTTAATTCATCATAAAGAACGAGAAGTTGATGTACCGCAGTTACCAGTTAAAGAAAAAAGTATCTCTGTGTTGGTTGTGGTTTTGGTGGGGACGATTTGGACATTTTACGAATTGTACTAGACGACCTATAAATAACCTTGATTACCTGATTTCGAGATTGGATATGCGTTAAAGGGATAAGCACCTTAAGTAAGTTTACTATGCTCAGTTTAGCAATACAAAATTGCACAGTTATTCTAATTAGGATATCTGGGAGCTCCAAAGGGTTTCATAGAGCAACTTGGGGAACAAACGATTCTGGATGGTGTTTGAGATTGAGAAACACAGCAGGAATTAAGATTAGTCCGTCCAAAATTAATTGATTCATGCATTAAAGTTTGAAGTAGACAGTCAAACATCGAAAAACCGTGCTCGTGTACGGCGTAAAAATCCTAGAAGACATAGCTTTGAGCATTTCTAGGACACGGAAGTCAGTAGAAAGAAGGCCTCGATGTAAGACGTGTGAACATCGAGAGCATGCTGACAGAAATTGCTTAAAGAATAGGAAGGGTTTTGCAAAATAAAGACCATCAAGATCAGGTTTCAGAAGTCACTATCTAAATGGCATCATTATGACACAAACCATCGAAAGGAAAAGTTGCTAAATGCTGTTGGATATTGAAGATATGAGAACAATAGTGAGGCCAAACGTCGTTAAGCATAGTAAATTGCTACTTTCACAGCTCCGATTGTGAATGGCTACAGAAAATCGTGTAGCCCTTTATGGTGAAATCGTGGCAAGCGTAATTTTTTAATTACAATATCTGATTGAGGAAATAGTTGATCGATAAGTTTACCGCATTTTTTCGTATTTTGATTTATTATTAATAGTAAGTTAATATGGCCAGTGGTGATATCTTCGCCTTTTTGACATTTCTTGCGCATTGTGAATGTTGATACGAGTTAGTACATTGTATTTTTATTTTGAGTTTATTAATTTCCATTGCACAACGGAACTTGCACACTTGCATTTTGGAAAGGATGCGGCCAAGAGCGGGATAGGGAAGCAGTTTTACGACGAATGGTGAACAATCGGCGTGTTTTACGCGGGACTCCTAAGTGTAAGGTGAGCAAAAGGTGCCACCGGGAAAATATGGCCTTCCTGCAATCAACCGCCCCGACAAGTCGCAACGAATAAGGCAGATACCTAATTTTTCTTAAATGTACGCCATTATAATTTTGGAAATAGTGATAACTTTCGAGCTCAAAACATACAGTCGCTTTCGAGTAAATAAATTTGCAGAACCAGTGAAATTATTCAAGGGTTTTGCCTTTCTGGTAGCTTTTAAAATATTTTTCTAAAGAATGTTATAATTTTCTATAATTTGTGTGGGCAGTAATGTTTGTTAACGACTATTTGCTCTCTTTTTAGGCCGTGTTTCTAATTCTAAAGCGTAGTTTCCGGGATTTTTTTTTAGGTTTTTGCAACGAATGTGCACGTGTTGATCTAGAGGAGTGTTGGCATGATTTTTCTGTGAAATCTAGCAATTTGTTAGCGTGCCGATTAAGTTTCTGACCTTCGTTTTATAGTACTAATTCGCAAAGATCATGCTCCAAAATTTTTGATATTGTAAAAGGTTCGTTCTTTCATATTTCGAAAATTGGTTTTTATAAACACCTTGTTTCCTGTGAAAGTTTTATTTTTACGGGTTATATTAATTTTTTCTTTCCGGGTTTCCTTAGTTTTGCTTTGTTTTAATTTTAGTGGTTTTCCTGTGTGTTTGTTGTATAGCTGAGACTTCGGACGTCTTAAACTAGAACTGATATATAGTCATTTCGTCATATCTACTAGAATTTTGTCGAATCTGGAGGAATTCCACCGCGACTAGGCATTTTTAAGGTGTTGAACATCAGATTGATACGGAACCTACGATTTTACTTCCTAATCCAAGAAGAAGGGACGTTTTTTAAATTTTTTTTTGCTGAAAAATTTACCGAGCTCGATCGGGTTTGAACCCGTGCACCTTGTATGCATAGTCTATAGTTTTTTAGAATCGTAGAGCGTAATTATTGTTTTAACGATTTTGATGATGATGATGTGGAGTTCTAGCATGCAATTCGTTTTTATCGTGTTCTAGAAATTTTGGATAAGCCTTGGCTATGAAATGAAGTTAACATGTATCTAGAATCGTAGAGCATTAATAAAATAACCAAATTTCTTTGGTACTGCCAGTTGAAAATATTAAAATTAGGTTAAATATATATTGCTCTGCTGAGGATACTGACTAGTGAGTGCTTTTGTATCTTTATACTGTTGTTTTTTACTTAAATCCATTTGTTTTGTAATAAATTCAAGAAGTATAATTTATGTTATAGTATTATGGATAAAATTAAAATGAACAAAAACTTAAAAATTATAATAAATGTTGAATGTGCTGCCCGTCTTCATTAATACACACATTTATGTGAAATTTCATATTATCAAACGCATTTTGTCATTCTGTTATTTATTCCTTCACTTTTTCTTATAATATTGTTTTTAGATCTTCTATTGTGTGCACTGGATCTCTGAATACCGAATTTTTTAAGTATGGAAAAATAAAGCAGTCTAACGGTGTTAGATCACAAAAACGCGATGGAAATCCGTCCTTGCTTATTAACATGTCACCGAAGAACTCGTGAAGATAATTCAATGTTTCCTGTGTAACGTGAAGTCTAGAAGAATTCTATTGGAAGAAGCCGTTTTAGAGTCCATCATCATGAAGTTCATTAATAAATTATCGTAAAATAACATGTCTACAAGTAAGAGCATTTACCTTACCTTTAAAAATTATTAGCCGACAATTCTTTACCTTGACATCGCCAATTTTAACTGGATGCAAAGGAGCTTCTCTAAAAAAAATGCGAGTCGTCAAGGCTCCACATACGCATGTTCTGAGAATCTAGATATTCATTCAAGTGAGATCAAGCCTCGCCTGAAGGAAATGTTAAATTTTACACATTGTCATTCTTATTTTCATTGAACCACTAATAGTACGCCAGTCTTTTATTATAATCTGGTGGTACATTTGCAACTTATATGAATGCATATGAAGATCTTGTCAAAAAACCTTATGGGTAGAGTGGTACGTTTTAAATTTACCTGTTGTAGAAGTCTTCTAATTTAAGTGATAGGTTCTTCTCGTATTGCATTTCTAACATTATTTGTAATGTTCTCATTTCCAGCACGAGGTCTTCCACTTCTTAGTCTATGATTAATAGTCACAATGTTGGGAAAAATTTAACTGATCGCAACACCAACATTTTAACAAATTGCGATTAAATACAGTCAAAGGAAACCGTTGTCTAAATTCTGTTATGCAATTAGTGATACCGTATGGGCACAATAAATATAGTTTGTTCTTGTGTGAACATTTTAAGATTTAATAAATAACAAATACAAATTTGGTAGTGATTTATAATAATCAGTGACAGCTGATAAACGTTACATTTGTAGTTCATGTGTTTTTGTTTTAATTTTAATATGTATGTGTGAGATAATAAAAGACCTACCTTATCAAAGTCATGGGAAGAGTTGATTCCAATGGGATACCCGCTGTAACCAAAAAGTCTATAAGTATATTTTTGTTAAATTCTCCGTCAACAACTATTACGGCTGAAGTTAGGAAGGTATATGTGCAATTGAACAATTGTTCAAATACATCCGTTAGGTTGTGATAGTTAATGTTGTAAGCTTGTGCGATTTAGAAAACGCGTCTAATATCGTTATACAACTTTTCTGTCAGATTTCAAAAATATCCAAGTGTATGGTATGAAATGGTTTATTATAGCAGGATGTAAATTGTAGTGACTATTTAATTGTATTCCTGTAGTATTTTTGTGTCTTGCAGGTTTGTCATTTATTAATATATTCTGTTATGTCTTTAGCTATATATTTCCAATAATATTTTCTGTTAATATGTTCGATTGTATCGTTGACCTTGCGGTGGTTAGTTTTACGTAAGTGATAATTTTCAATTTGAGTCTGTTTTTATTCAGCTTACCTGTGTTGGCTACATTTTTAATATAGTTAGAAAAATCTGTGTATAGGATATCATTCGGAAAATAGCGGTAGTGATATATATTCGGTTGGCAATGTGTTAATAACTCATCGAATTTTTGTGATTTATTCATGTAATTTAGATATGTAGTGAGTAATTCCGTCATATTTCTTAAAAAAATTTTCTTTAGTAGATTAGTACTTAATAATTCGATTTTGATTTTAAAATTTTGTAGCGGTTTTTCGGAAATGTTAATATCAGGTGCAGATGTTTGTTGCGTATGAATTGTGTCTACAAGAGATTCATTTCCATTATTTAGCTGATCTTTATTAGTATTATCGGAGTTATTCTATTGTTCTTCCATTATAGTGAGAATGATTGTCGGCATGCCGACATCTGGGGTGCTAGCCCTGGTTGGTATTATGCTTTCGTTATTCAAACATGGTTTGGGTGTATTTAGGCGTTTAGGAGTTTTTATTGTCGTTGGATGAATTTGAATGCCTTCTAGGGCGTTGGTTACCTTGTTAAGTTTTTCTGGTAGATATTGAGTATCAAAATCGTATTTTTCCAATTTTATGCACATCTTGTTAAGTTCGAATTAGGTTCTTTTAGATTCGTAACCAAATGGGTGGGCGGTGGCCAGTATTAACATAATTTTTACTTCACATAAATAAGGTCGTAATTTCTTGTTTGCTCATGCAGTGGCATGAAATTATCGTTCTATTGTTGCGTGTTTTGTAACATTGTTAATTTTTGTAAGAATAAATTTGGTAATAAACGATAGCTTTGTACGGTTAGCAGATCATGAAATTGCGCAAGGCGTGAATTCTAAACATAGTTATTTCACGCAAAAAATCATCATAGTAAACTAAAATTTATTAAACGCACTTAATTTCATTGCCACATAAAAAAATCCATATTAAGTAGAAAAACCCCGATTAAATGAAATCGGTAACTTTGAGTTTAATTCGGAACTGAAACTTTAGCTGAAGTTGTACATTTGGGTTAAAACCCTCATTTTTCATTAAATTCTAAAAAGAATATCAAATACTGTTATGAAATAGTTCCAAAAGAAAGATTTATTTTAAAGTATACTAGCTAACTTGAGTACTTGCCAAACATGAATTATTTTAAATAAAACTGGTAATCCACACTCCAGTATGTGTGCTAATATCCAAAAAAGGATTACAAATCTTAAAATAGTGAAATTGTTGAGGTCAAATTAAGTAAGTTTTGTTATGTGTTAGTATATTCTTTCACAAAGGCTTAGAGTCGAAGGATTGTATATTTAAAACAATTTATAATATATCCAAATTCTTCTTTGGGTACTTTATAAGTATATGGAAACCCTTTGAAAGCTTAGTACAGCCTTTTCAATTTAATGTATCCTATATAGTCTCATCCTTACTTAATTATAACGACCAAAAGTATACGGTAGTTAGTCGTATATTGTACTTATACTTATACTTCAAATGTACACATTCTTTTAATTGTATTCGTCTCATATTTTAATTTTTGACTGTTTTTTAGAAACTTTTTATTTTAGTTCGTTGTGAAAGAATGTTTTATACAACGATATTTTAAAATTACAAAGATTTGAAAACAATAGCTAACAACCAACTTAGTATATCCTATTGAATATATACAACAAGTTATTTATACTAAGACAGAAGATATATTAACCATTAATTTCTTTAATTGGTTCAAGTACGAAAACGTTAGTTGCTATTGTTCATATGTTATTAATTAAATACTAAATTTTGTTGAGAGACTTTTCTTTACATTGATTAACTATCAATTCAACTTTTCAACCTCAAAAAAAACACCGTAAGATGAACACATTAAAATAAATTATAATACGTCTAGATGAACGAGGCATTTTTGAGGAGTTAAACCTGTTAATCCGTTATTTAACACGCTTTAAAAGATGGAAGATACGTAATAAATACTTCGGTACGATTTTGATTAGGATGAATTTTAGAGAAATTACAATCATTTCTTTTTTTTTGATTTCTTGTTTGATTTTAGAAGGATTGAAATCAAAAGGAATGGTCGTGTTATCAGTTTGGATGTGTATCCATTTATGGTCAATTGAAATGGGTAAATCAGAAAGTAAATCGAATCTTGTTAATCTGACATAGCCAATATGAAAGTTAAATAAGTAACGAGTATTTGTGTCGTCTTCCTTAAAGAGATTGGGAGTTCGAAGATAGGCTACAAAGTTGTTTAGTTCTGTGAGAAATTGTTATTGGAAATCGTGTTTATACATGGAATTTGGGAAATGCTTCAATGCGGATTGTGCAGAAATAATTGTTTTGGAAGAACCAGTATCTATTATGAGTCTGTCTCCGGTGTTAGGAACTAAAATATAAAGTTTTGATTGGGATTAATGCTAAAGTTTTCTAATCTTTGAGAGACTCTTACTGAAAAGTTTTATCCTCGTTATCAATGTCGTTGGAATAAAAGTTTTTTGAATGTATTTCGTCGTTATAAGGTTGATGTTGATCGGGCATTTTCTTTGATAAAATTAAAACTTGTTCCGTTGTTTAATTATTATCGAACAGTTAACCGTTCGACTGACAAAAAAACTCAAGTGAATTAGAAGAGCAATTGAAGCAATATAGAAACGAAGTAAATTTTGATTTACAATCTCGAATGATAACGTGATAACTCAGATGTGGAACATCTGTATTTAGAGCGACCATTGTAACGTTCTTTTTTCAATTATGGTATTTTATTGAATTTCAAGATCTCAAATTGAATTAATTAATTTACACCTTTGAATTATTGAGTATTTCGTTGTGAAATCCATAAATTTGGTTGTAAAATGAAAATATGAATGTAACATTTCAACTAAGTGCGCCCCTGTGTTTTGCGAGTATTTAGACAAAGCCGCCCCGAATGTGATACGAATTTTAATGCTAGTATTAGAAGCTCGTTGGTTGCCGCTTTCTTATTGAAAAACTTCATTAACAAAGGGCTACATCTGGCAACTCACCCAGGCTGGTGTTGTGGTCGTCGCTCTTTCACACGCAGCCTAGGTTAGTCTGCCTTTGTCAACCGTTATACGTTTCAATTCGCATATGCTGATAAAAGTTTGAACTTCAACTGTTTACGATAACTGAAAAACATGTTACCAATTGATGTCCTTTACATTTTAAAAATAACATAATGCTAAATTATTTAGTTATGGGAATAAAAAAATTCATTAATTCAATTATAATATACTGGACAGCATAAGAGGCCATCGTAATTATAGAATTTCACTTTGAATAAGATCGTTCAAGTAATGTCTTTCGCTACTTTTTATTTTTATATTTTTTTCAATAAAAATTAAATATCAAATTTAAAGCAAATGACTAAAGGAGTATGTGAATTAAAATAAATTGTTTTGCTCAAGTTTTACTTCCCAACAGTTGTTCGCACAAATTATAAAATAGAATTTATCGTAAAATTGTCTAGACTTTTAATAAGTTATATATGAGGTGTGACGTTAAAATTTCATTTGCAAACGAAAATTTTAACAAAGAATAGTTCTGTTATTATGTTTGCAACAAATATTTGAGTATTTTAGCAAAAGTAAAAGGTACAGAATTTATTTAAGCTATTTATTTTGAATTACTTTTTAATATTTCACTTCTTAATGTTTAACTACAATATGATTTTTGAAATTTACAGCTTATAGCACCTGTCAAGTGATAATGTTAGAATATCGATAACAAATAACAACTGTTTCTTCTTTTCTAACGTATTTGATGTTAGATATCATCTACCTAACGCTATTAGTTTTGTTCAGTATAATTTTGACTCCCATTTCATTTTGCAAAATTAATTTTTGATTTGGTAAGCGTTAACGGAGAGAAGTAGTTTGTATTTTGTTTTTGACTATTCTAGAGTATTTTATTTCGGGAATGTTAATTATAACATAATTTCTTATCACTTATAAATATCGGGTGGCCTAGATCCCGTTAAGGCAAAAGTCAATAACCTAGTTTGTCATTTTGGTTTTCCGAAACGGATAAAAATTTAATTGTAGCTTTTAAGCATTATTATCTTTGTTGAGTGTTGAGAATTAATAAATATCGGGTGAACTAGATCCTGTTAAGGCAAAAGTCAATAACCTAGTTTGTCATTTTGGTGTTCCGAAAGGGATAAAAATTTAATCACAGCCTTAGTTAACTTTGTTATTCTTGTTTTGTTTGTAAATATTGCCGAACTTGCTCACGGTAATAAACGAATGTCTTGTTTTACTTCAGTTGTATTTCATTTCTTGTTCCAAGAACCTAGCTTCTCTTTACGTTAGGGTAGCACCAGGACTCAGAAGCCGTCGTACATCTTGTAGTATGAGGTGTACGTACGAGATAGGAAGGTATATATGACTGGCGCCCTTTCTACAAGTACCATCTGTGAATTGTAGACGAGAGCCAAAACCATCGTAACAAATTCGCCCACGCCCCTTTCTGATTAATTTATACTGAGCAAAGCCGCGGTAAGTTGCAACACGAACAACCGAAAGGTTGTTGTAAGATCTTACGTGGCATCATATCGTCGAGGAAATG
>JAHWXV010024083.1:0-11142 GCA_024586415.1 Phrixothrix hirtus
AATTAAAGAAGATTACATAATCAAAAATTTACACAGAGAAGCACGCATTATGTCCCAGTTATGTCACCCTTGTATCGTTAGCTTATTTCAAACTATGCAGGTAAATATATAGATAACTTAACGATTACCATTATAGATTAAAATTAATTTTAAAAGTTTCTTTCCAATATTAAAAAAAGGAATGATAAAGCTAACAACAATAAATGTCTAATTTAAATACGTTGAACATTTATGATATATCAGTACATTTAATTTCTATTAAAATAATGATTTTATTCGCGGTGTTTTAAACGAGACTTAAAGATATAAATGGTCAGATAGGGAAACAGCGGATTGATTTTTCAGAAATTATTAAAAACTGAAGATTACTTAAAGCTTTATTAATACCTATTTATGTTACAGCAATTTATCTTAATTGAAAGTGAAAAGTATTACGTATAGCATGTATAGTGTTGTCACAAACTAAGAGTACCAAAATTCACCAGATAATATCCAAAAATATGGCATGACAAACTTTGCAAAACAACCGCTGTAACGTTTCACTAGCAAACACTGTTTTTAATCTAAATTAGATAAAATTTATCCCAAAAAAGTTGCAATTATAAATAAAAGGGTCAAAATCGACAAATAATCAGAAAACATCCTGTACATCATATATTTTAGACTAGAATAGCTGTTATTTAATGAAAAACATTAACTAAAAGAAACGTGATAAGTTTAAAAAAATAGGCCATCAAAGATTAAATTTAGAAAAGTTTTAAGCTTTAAAAAACATTGAAATCGGAACTGCAATTGTAAATAACGGTAGGACCGTCTATGCCATAAATTTAGAAATTTGAAACCGAAAGCTATAACGTAGCTTAATATATAAACACGTCGAATTTACAAAAAATTAACCGCTCACTTGGTTGGGCGAAGGTGCTAATGTGGACAAAAATTAAGGTCCGAATCGAGTTTTTATTTATTTACCTACAGACAGTTGATTAATTTCAACATACGTTTTTGAGAAATTAGCTACAATCCGTTTAGTTACCGTGTCCTTACTACTGTCGTGTGTCTAAATACAGTTAGTGTATCCATGTTCCTCTTTAAAATATTGTATGAACTGAGTTTAAAGCTCCTAATTTTATATCGTCATTTACACAAGTCTATAGCATCTATCCCAATCCGCGTGTTTGAATACATGATTCAATATAAAACTAAATTCCCGTCAAATTATAGAACACTTTGAGTACACACATTAATTAAAATATGTATAATTAAACAAATATCACGTGTTCACAGCTGATGCATTCGACTGGCTATTATTAAACGTTACAAAATTAAAATATTTAATTGATACAGGAAATCATATAATAGAACTAGTATAAAAATTGAACTAGAATAGAATTAGCTTTTAGAGTAGGTAGGTAGGGCCAAAATCAAATTTTGTGTATAATAGGAGTTAATAAAGTGATTTATTCATTTGGCACTATCTTTTATTAGTGAAACTTAGCAAATACGATACAGAGATAAAGCATAAAGTTAATTAATTCACGTCAATTACTCCGACGGGAGCAAATGCCGCTGTTTAACAATTGACTGCCAGCATTACTGCTCCAATACTTGAATAAATCACGATAGAAGCTTATAAGCACATGAGTTGAACAATTTGAATTCACAAGAGAATGTTGCATAATAAGTACAATGAAAATAAAAATCTACTATAGTATATATTCACTATTTTCGCCATTGTTTTAAGAATTCCTCAATTACTTATGAGAAAGTTGTAAGATGATTTTCGGATAAAGTATTTTAGACAAATGCTTGATGAAAACGGTTCAGCTTACAGGGAGGGTAAAAGAATAGACAATTTAGCTAAAAATTCAGAAGGGATGGCAGGGTTACAAATGTTTTCAAAATACCTTTGCTAATGCCTAAAATATTTCAAATGCGGAAACTAGCAACCTTTTGCAAAATTTAAACGTTTTTGATAAAACACGTGTATCAACTGTTTAGAGCAGGCGATTCTTTTATGCTATATTTTGAAAATTAAGGCTTTATCCGCCTATTAAGTTTGGGGCATTATGTAACATGCGCATTATTGTACGTTCTATAGGTCTAATTCAAAAATGTTTGCAAGGGAAAATGCAAATAATCTATTGGATTTTTGGAAAAAGGAATTTTTTCGCATAAAGTTAAGTTCCAGACTACTTGATTCTAATGAGAAAAAATGGTATGTAGAATAAAAAGATAGAATTAGCTAAAGAAGACTCATTACCAACAGTATAATGGAGTAGTGAATCTGCACTTCATCGATGGCATAATGAATGCTCATGGTTATCTAGAAATATTGCAAGGTAATTTGTTTCAAAGCGCTCGAATGTTGGGGATTGAGAAGTATTTTCGTTTTCAACAAGATAGCAATCCCAAAATTACTATTTAGGTTGTAAAGAATCAGATGCTAAATAATGTATAAAATAGTCTCTGAACTTCTCCTCAATCCCGAAATACAAATCGCATTAAAAATTTATGGGCCTACCGTGACTGAAAAATTCGACAATATAAAATTTTAAATAAAAATCATTTGAAGGAACACTTGAAAAGTCCATGCCAAGGTGACTTCAAATCATCATCGATAATAATGGTTTAGCGACAAAGTTGTTTTGAAATTTCCTGTTTATACCAAAATTAATAATCTTTTAGGTGATTGTTGTAACTAAGTTGCTATATAAGGATTCTGTGTCCCCTTCTATGTATAGAAAATCGTCTTAAGTGATCTTGTAAGTCCCTAGTAAAACGGGCAAAACTCCTGAATCTGCCATTTTAGAAATGGAGGTCGTGCGCCTGACATGATTCTTTTCTGAAGGCTATAGTTCAGAAACGATGCGCGTTATCACAGTAAATCTTATTACAAACATTTTTGCACAGACCTTGTAGAATAATTTTGTTTATTACAAAAAGTGTCCTAAAGATAATTGTTTCAGAGTTATCGAAGGAAAAGTAATGCTTTGCGTCAAACTCAGGTTTTTGTTTTGCAGAAATCAACTCGTATCTCTGAAACTATGCATTATTATGAAAGGCTTAGCTAGTGAGAAAACATTCGTTAAATATTAGGAAACAAAATCTGTAATAAAGGTTAGTGCCGTAAGGATCTCTGTTTTCGAGATACAGGGCAATATTAAAGACGATAACACAAATTTTTGGTAGTGTCACCTTTGCCTGTGTGGAATAAAAAAGCTCATACAAACACCTGCTAAGTAACTTTTTTATTTTTAAAAATAGTTGTTATTCAAGTGTGGTCTCATTTCCTCAAACTGTTCCTTATCAGATATTCTTCTATCGATCGCCTTTCGATATATTTTTTACACATCAACTTGAATCTGAGAAAGTAGTTACTCCTACAATGCTTATGGTAATATAAATAAGGTGCAAATACACTGGATACGTCTGTTATATCGGCAAAATGGCGAATTCAGGAGTTATGCCCACTTTCCTAAGCTGGCACCCTGATGAAAATTGATGACAGCCATGTTAGCTTTAAGACTCACTAAAGTGATTTTATACACATCGAAGTGGACACAGAACCTCCCCCACCTCTAGCAAGTGGATTATTATTATTTAATATTCCTAATGGAAATGAATAAATCTTAATAAATGCAATATTCAAATTTTTGTTCTCTTTGTAAAATCTTAAGTTTGAATGCAATACGAATACTTTATGGAGCCACTGTACATAACTATATTTATTTTCAGAGTTTAAAGAATTCAGTTTCTATTTTTAATTTTGCCAATTATTAGATTAGTTCTATTGTTTTGAATTGCATAACTGATGTTTGATTTATACTTTTAGAATAAGTATTATTAATTAAATAATAAAATATTAATACAGTTCGCCCTGTGTAATCTAAGAAAAAACGAGTCACTACGTCGGTTTAATACGCCTTACTTCGTGGTTAGTTTACTTGTTTGAAACTTGAAGTACACTCAAAACAGAAAGACACTGATAATGAAGATTATGCATAATAAAAGAGACGACTATTTAGATTTTATTCAATAAATTGTTACAAAAACTAAATTAAATTACTCTTAAAAAGGTTGTTGTATTTTCGTAAAAATAAGAACAGCAGATGACATAAGAAACAAGTTAATAAAATGCTATTACACTCTTCAATATTGCAACGTTATTTAAAGTTTTCAATGCCTTAGCGAAATTAGAAACAGATTATTGGTAATCTAGGGGTGTTCGCTCTGAAAAATATTAATTCTCAACAGAAGCATTGCCAAATTCTACATCACTAATACTAGAATTACGAACTTTTGGTTTGAATAATCAATGATTCGGTTACAATGCCCATACAAAATTCCTGCTCAACATATCCTATTTCTATATTTTTAACTTTAGCATATACTGCGTTTCAATGCTCCGTTGTAATTATAGCAAAGTATTTCCCTGCTAACCTTTTACACTATGCAATTTTTTGTTCAGAAAATTATATAAACTAAAATAACAGATAACCAAATAAAATAGCCTTATTTTATATTTACCGCGTAGAGTACTAGACATGCCTTGGCCAGCACTTTACATGCGAGCTGTGCAGGTCTTTCCGATATAAATCTTGCAGTTTGAATTAATTCTTCATCATAATCACTACTTTCGGAACAATCTAAAATTTCTGAAGTACAGAACACAAATTCAAGCTTCAAGTAGATTTTTATTTTAAAAATATCAAATTAACAAATAACTACTAGTTTCTTAACTTGCACTGATTACCCGGGACGGTGCAAAATATATTACCCCAGAAGCGATTTTGCCTGAGCAGAAAATCAAGTGTAACACGTGACTCTCAATTAGTGCGATCCGTAAATAGAAATGGAACCCGAAATTCCGTGTCGGTTCGCAATAAGTGCGCCATAGTGCGTATAATGGAACTTATTATAAATTAATTTCTCTTTCGTTAGTTCTGAGTAGGGTTTAATTGCTAATGCTGATTTTTCCCCGGTTGTACAACAGTTTAGAGAAAAACAACTTTTATAACATTAAGGAATCCACCTTTTGACATTATTATGACTGTTCCAAACACAACAAAAATAAAAATAATTAAAATTTTTTAGTAGCACTCTTAGGCCTGGCACTTCAACTGTAGTTTAAACTTCAGATTACTTAAGCCATACTTTGTTGCTGTGGAAATAATTTACTACAATGGTTTCGACGGTCACAGAGCAAGGTTTAAGTAAGCTAACACTTAAGCTGGTATTGAAATACTAAACCTTACTGTTCTTATTTTTCTCTTTATAACGGTGGATCCTTTATTTACTTTCATTGCAGTACGAGGGGCACTAATTATATTATGAGTTTAATAATAAAGAAGCAGTAATTTATCATTGAAAATTGATTTATTGTTTTTCAAAATATTCTCCCTTATGCTCTATATACTTTTGCATTCTTTTGGACCAATTGTCAAAACATTTTAGCCATTCTGTTTGAGGCACCTCTAAAACGTGGTTTTTGAACACGTCGGCGGCTTCCTCTCCCGACGATAGTCGTTGCCCATGCAATTTATTCTTAACGTTCGGGAAGAAAAAGAACTCATTGGGTGCCAATCAAGACTGTACCTCAGAACACCCATTAATTTGATTTTTTAAGTGTTTAAATAGTCAGATGCTAGACAACATGTGTGAGAGTTCGCATTGTCGTGATGCAGAATAATCCTACGGCGCTTGTCTCTTTTCTTCATTTCCCTGAAGACTTCCGGCAAACAAAGTAAGTATTTATTTACACCAATCAACACGGGCATCTTTTTCAAATGTTTTCAAATTATGTGGGATCCAACGAGAACAAACGGCTAAATGTTCTTGCAATATTTTATATGTACTGGTCGAACTAATTTATAAGGTTGCCTCGATCTCACCGTGTGTCACATGACGATATTGCGTTATCAGTTTTTGCATAGCATTAATGTTTTCTGGTACAACATCTGATTTTGAACGACCTTCACGGTGAACGAATGGCAGCCACGAATAAAACTCGTTAAACCAGCATTTCACAGTGGCAAAGGATTGGGTTTCACCGCCAAAAGTGGAAGTAAGTTGATCAATGCACTCTTGTCTAGATAATCCACGTCGAAAGTTGTAATAAATCATCTCACGAAAATTTTCATGAGCTAATTCTATTTATATGCTGAGGCACAATTTTAAAGTCACTATAAACACCACTAATCACGCTCAAATGTCAAAATCTTCTGAATAAGGTTATGTTCGAAAATGTCAAACTTTTTATTACAAATATTAGATGGCGGCAACACGCAGTGTTGCCAAAGCTCATAATAATTATTTCTCCTCATATACCTAAGGAATAAAGTCATTCCCCTAGAGATTAAAAGATGCAATTTAGTCCCTTGTATATTATATACTATTAATGTTTTATATTCGAGAGGAGCTTTATGTTATCTATGGACAACCAAATCTTATTTTTCAATGTAAGAACCACTAACACTAACACACTTATTTCATCAGTTTTTCCAATAATACTATGCGTTCGAAAAAAAATCCTTTGTTAATTCTGCAAAATACGACTCCAAAGCGTTTTCCATATCGTCATTCGGTGAAAAGCGGCGCCCTCTAAAGTGTATTCTAAGTTGCGGAAAGAGATAAGTCAGTGGACGTTGTAACTCCTCAAAGTCGGATTCATTGACTACTGCTTGAACAATTCGTGCTTTATGGACTCTGCAGTGGTCGTGCAAGAGCAGAGTTTTCTGAGCACAACTATGCGTTTATTTTTCGCGTATAGCCGCCTTCAAGTGCCTAATGGTGTCTTTGTAGACATTTGCTGTTATTGTAGACCCTTTTAAATATACTAAATTAAGAGAATCCTCTCAGCGAACTTAAATTAAACCAAAATTGAAATGCTTCAGTTGAATAACAAGATTGGCTGGCGTCCTACTTTACTCCGATCGACACTGTTTGCAAAAATGTCCAGCATGACAACATTGTTTCTTTAAACTCATTAGTAGGACATTCATTAGAAGAGTCATTGTGTTTCTAAAAAGCATCAGAAACAATGCTTGCTAATAAACTTTCCAGAAAATCTTTCCAAGTGCATACGACTTTGCGATACTGGCATGTTTTCAATGAGAGTAGAAGAGGAATTGATATAACTAGCATTCAATATTTAAAATGGAAGAAACCTCACTGTAACGGTTAACCGAATACTGGGCGACATTGATGTCTTGCGTCTCTTTAGTTATTGAGTCCAACAAAGTTATTTAAGATTTTGAATTTCTACAATATACGCTCATTAAAATTGTTGAATGTTCATAGAAGATTTCTATTTTATGTAAAATATCAAACATTTCATTTGAACAGTACTTAGCATACATAATATAAAATTGAGGTCACTAAAAGCGCAAAGAATAATGGAATGTTTTACAAATTCTGAGTTTCTGACGCACACAAGCTTCAAATATTTGTAACACTTCTTTAAATTAGCAGTTGTCACTAGAGCCAACGGGATTGTACGACAGGCCTCACCAATACAATTTTCGAGGTCTTCTGAATTGATACACAATGTCCTTATATTTTATAGAAATCAGAAGAACTTGAATAACTTCCTAGTACAATGGCACTATCTATATTATGAGCCTTGGCAACACTGTGTGTTTAAGACGCCATCTAAGATTTGTATTAGTAAGTTTGACACTTTTGAACATAACCCTATTCAGAATATTTTGACATTTCAGCGTGATTGGTAGTGTTTATAGTGACTAAAGTTGTGCCTCGGCGTAAAATATAATTAACTCGTGAAAATTTTCGTGCGATGATTTATTACGACTTTAGACGTGTATTATCAAGACAAGAGTGCATGGATCAACTTAGTTCCACTTTTTGCGATGAAACCCCATACTTTGCCACTGTGAAACGCTGGTACGACGAGTTTAATCGTAGCCGCCGTTCGCTCGCCGACGAAAGTCGTGAAGGTCGTCCAAAATCAGTTGTTGTACCAGAAGACATTGATGTTGTGCAAAAACTGATAATGCAATGCCGTTATGTGACATATGGTGAGATTGAGGCAATCTTATACATTTGTTTGGCCAACATATATATAATATTGCATGAACATTTAGCTGTGAAAAAGATTTGTTCTAGTTGGATCCTACATAGTTTGAAAACATCTGAAAAAATGCCCGTGTCTATTGGTGGAAGTAAATGCCTACTAAATACGGCAGTCGGCAGTACGTGTGTTTCAAGATGAACCAAGCCCAACAAAAGTTGTTCGCACTCGAATTACTTCAAAACAAACGATCGCCTGGTTTTTCGTAGAAACTGCTTATATGGCAACAGTGCTTTTACAGGAACGTAAAATGGTCACTTCTAAATGGTACACCACCATTTGTTTGCCAGACGTCTTCAGGGAAATAAGGAAAACAAACAAGCTCCTTCGGAACAACCTGGATCACGACAATGGGAGCTCTTACACATCTCGTCCAACAGCCGATTATTTGAACACTCAAAAAATTAAATTAATGAGTCAGCCGCCATAGAGTCCTTATTTGGTGCCCAATGACTTCCTTTTGTTCCCGAACGTCAAGAATAACTTGCGTGGACAGCGGTTTTCGTCGGGAGAAGAAGCTGCCGATACGCTCAAAAACCGAGTTTTAGAGATCTCTCAAATAGAATGGCAAAAATGTTTTGACAATTGGTTCGAAAGAATGCAAAAGTGTATAGATCATAAAAGACAATATTTTGGAAAACGATAAATCAATTTTCAATTCTTTATTATTAGGCTCACAATATAAGTAGTGCCCCTCGTTTACATCATTTTTGTACTTTTGAATAATTTGAAATCAAAAGTACTTTAATTCTCTTAGAGTCAAAGGAAAATTTTAATCCCTTGACATTAAAAGTGTCACTTCAGTCATGGAAACAAGTGATTAAAGTGGCATTTTAGTACAGGAGGTGAAAAAATGACTGAACTATGTCACGGACGCGCTATGCGTTACGCCTACCAACGGCACTGGTGGCCACTAGCTCTTCGGAGTAGGATGGGTTCCCGATAAAGTACACCAGTATCCTCCGTGCGCTGAAGAAAGCTGAGTTGTAGGAAAATAAAGGGCGACACTACTCCAAATTGCCGCTCAAGGTATGGAACTGTCCTTGGAACAGATACAAACATTTCCTTGGCCTTTTATGATTTTATCCCATGGTTGCCTTTCATTGAAGCTCCAAATATTAATATTAATTTTGATCATGATCTAAATAGGAAACCTTGATTAATACATATCCTCTGAAATGCAAAGTGTTATCAATTAACTTATTCTACTGTCACAATAAAAGGCTCGTTGAATGACATGGCATATTTATTGATAAAAAAATGGCTTATTTAGCGTATATACAATGCAACAGTTTTCAAAAACAAGTTATAGATAACTTCTCCGAGTCTTGAATTTGGCCTTATTCAAGGGGTACGGTAAGCACTAGTCAAACTACTAAATAATAAAAATATGTTAATATGTGTACTGAGATACAGTCAATGCAAGTATACGTCCACGATCTAAACAGAAGGTATGTAGTAATAAGCTCCCTTCGCACGGGAAGCTGGCCTCTGCAAGGGGCTGGCAGCCGGGACGTGGCTTAAATTGGCTTCTCGCCTATACGCGTTGACACTTCGCATACGTCTTTCGCAAGCCGACAATATAGAAGCCAGAGACAATAAGAAAAAGGGGTACCTTAGTTTGTTTCATCAAATTACCGGATTGTTAAGTTTCCAAACACCAAAATCGTCCATCGTTATTGATTCATTGGCTGCTGCGTCTGCAGAAGAACATAATACGTTCAAAAAAAACCGCTACCGGGGTGGAACGAGCAGGTGAATCCCCAGAGATCCGTTATCCCATCTCTTAGGTCTGGTCTTCTGCCACACTAAATTATACGGAGTCCTGAAACTTCTACCCGAACGCTACAGATAAAGAGCCAACACACACACACGACCGATTTTTACACCAACTACGCAACGAATCTGTATCGATTATAAATGTCGCCGAACTCTATCCGATGTGGAAATTTCATTTCTCTGTCACCTTTACTGTAATTATTAGATTCGTGATCGACGCAGACGTGGAAAACGCATCTATCGTGTTTTTAATCCGACAGAAAATTTATTTGTTCATTTATTGTTTTGTTGTCCTGTCAACAACGCGTTTCCGAAAACAGACGACGGTAAATTTAAAAAAGATTTTGTGCATTAGGCACAAAACGCCAACATAATCTGACAACTAGCAGAATAATTCAACTTTTAATGCGTATAATTTGAAATAACTTATTCATTACATCTAGGTTTCTTGAATTTTGACTATAACAACGTTCTACTATAGCTTTTTCTACATCTGGTAGGAACCACAAATGGCATATACGAGCACCACGCTATATACTTTGAGATGCAGAAAAACTTTATTGGTGCCTAAACTACTCTCCTCCAATATCTATGTATGTTTGTAGTCTAACTTCTAAAAGTTAAATGCGGCTAGTCGGTCATTTTATGGTATATCCTCAAAAAACTGGTTAATTTCCCCTTCTGAAGTAAATTTTAGGCCACGCAGATTTTTCTTCAGGTTAATGGACAGCCAGAAATCACGCTTTGCCAAATCTGGCGAATAAGGCGGACGTTCTAACACTTTGACGTTGTGTTGGTGTAGAAGATCAACCGTTTGTTTAACCATGAGGCTAGAGGCGTTGTCATGATATAAGATTGCGCCTTTAATTTTCACAGCTTGAATAACTTCTGGCCAACATTTAACCACATACCAACTTGTAACGATACGCTGATCTTCAAACTTAATTATTTTAACTAAACCTGTGATGCGAAAGAATATGGCGTACATAACTTTTTTCGTGACACTCTTTGCCATTGTTGGTGTAGGTTCATCTGTATAGATCCACACGCGGTTCTTCTGACGTAAAACGCCTTCATTTAACAATTCTAATGTCTCGCGAGTTGTCCCGCGGCTGATCCTAAAGGCGATGTAGCACTCATCTCGCAACAACTTTTTTACTAACATGTGTAAAAGACTTGTCTTATCAGAGTCACATATGGTTAACAAAACGTATGTCTCAGAATGATTTGCAAAAATGTACATTGTAACTACCAAAAGCAATTTAGTTGTTAAA
>JAHWXV010024101.1:0-13592 GCA_024586415.1 Phrixothrix hirtus
TACTATTTGACACTTTCAAATAAACCATTTAATCTTGTTAATTTATTGTGTGTATTTTCTTTAATCTGAATCAGGCGTCTGTTTCGCTGTTTGGGGCGTTGACTCAGTTTTGGAAAGTTTAACCGAACAGTAGACTGCGGCTGACACCAAGTCTACTATTTGATTTTGTTTAGGAAATAGCGTGGCGCATATTTTTTAGGGCATTATTATTTTGTGTGAAATTTTGGATGTAATCATAGCCACACTCGCTAAATATTTGGCAATAATTATTTGGGTTTAGCGAGTTGTCTATAATTGAAATTCTAGATATTCACGTTTATCTTTTTTTTGGGGAATTCAAAACGTAATTAGCTAAATGTAATCCTTTTAAGACACATTCTCATCATCGAAAACAAACTATTTAAAAGCATCTAGGTTACCAACAACTTTATACCAGAGGCGTGCTGAAGATCCACCCCACTCTCCGTTAGGTATTCTGGCAGCTGGGCATCATCAACTCTCCTTTTTTTTTCTATCACGTGGACGCAGGTAAGAGCGATTTGAAACGTGGCAGATATAACATTTGGCGAGTGTTGTTGCAATTACTGTGACAATTATCTCAAGAATAGCAGTGTTATAACCATGCCTCAAGAACAAGTACTGTAATTTTAAAACAGTAGAAAATTGAAGAATTATAAATATATCAGAAGTTGGCCGTAGAAACATTTAATAATTATTAATATATAGAGATTTAATATCGCTACAGTTTAGTTAATGAATATAACTTAATAAGTTCATTTAAGAATCGATAATGTCACTATTAAACAAATCCCATTTTGATAAGCGTACCCAAGTAATTTAGAAAACATCGTTAAATTATCGTAGAATGAATTTGGAAGCCGATAATTGCTGAAAAGTAGAAAAAGACACATTTTCACAAATTTTTATTTTGCCCAATCTTAAACTATCCGACTTATACATCGAATTCTGCAGAAGCAAATTTAGAAACATGTTACTTATATGAATAAACTTGTTAGAGCATTAATTTGCAGAATTTATAACGGTACCTGGTCAACGTCGATCGTGAAGTTCAAACGCAAAAAAACGTACTTGTGATATCTAATTACTTGTGAAATGTCAACGAATTTCACTGGAAATTTTCCAGTAAAATTCAGTCAAGATGGCTTAACATATTTAAGTCCGTAAATTATCTAAGTAAACTGTTCGAATTCACCAGAAATTACTGCAGTTGTACACTAATTAACTACAAGTATGTTACTCTTTTTGTGTAACTTCTGTTGAGTTTGAACCAAAACCAGCCCGTCTCAAAGTGACCTATAGCAAAAAAAATGAGTTACTACTGAATTGATACAATTAATACCTGCGGCATTTAAAAGAGTAAACGTATTATTGCAATGTGCAAAACTACGAGTTTGAAGTATTCATAATAATTATGAATCTTTAAATGAATTCTAAATTTTTTAACATGTCATGATGCGATAAGAATTAATGGCCCCATTGCTACCACATTTGAGGGGTGTCCAATGTATACTGAATATAGGCATGAAAGAAAAAGTAAAAAATTCTGAATACATTTTAATCTTCAATGTAGTCCCCCATAACCTCAATACACTTGTTTGATCGGGAAACTAATTTCAATACCCTGTAAAAATAATTTTCCTCTGTGTCCGGAAAATGTGCGTTAATTGTCGCCTTCAGCTCTCCATCATCGGAAAAACGCTTTCCACAAAGATTTTTCTTGAAGTTGAGGAACAGCAAGTAATCAGCGGGGGCCAGGTAGTGGCCGTAGGGTGAATGGTTGATTTCTTCAAAACCACAGTCTCGCACAGCAGTCTTGTCAACACGCCCTGTGCGAACCGGTGCGTTGTCGTGGAGAAGCATCACACCTACGGTCAATCAATTTTCCACGCCTTTTCTCTTTAATTGCTTCCCTCAAATTATGCAGAGTGTTGGCTTAAGATGCGGCAGTAGTACTATGACCTTTTTCTGTATTCAATCAGTAAAATTCCTTTTTGGTCCCAAAACGATGTAGCCATAAGTTTTCCGGCTGGTGGCTGTGCTCCTTTTTTATGCCACTGCTCAGACTCCTGCTTGCTCAAGATCATAATGATGAACCCACGTTTCATGACCAGTAACAATCCGGTCGAAAATACTCGGCAAATTTTCACCATAGAGCTCCGAAACTCCCTACAGCACTCGACTCGCACTTGTTTCTGAGGTACTCGCGGCACCCATCTTGCACAGACCTTTGACAGGTTAAGATGGTATGAAGGATAGTGTAAATGGTACCCATGGATAGATTAATACAAGTTTCTCAACAAATTTCACGTTTTCCTCAGTAGTGGCACTAACCGGCCCGTCGCCACGGGGGTTGTCTTCAATGCCTTTTATACCCCGTTTAAACTTACTTGGCCACTTTTGAATGGTAGATAATGAAGGAGAAAAATCTTCGTGGATGATTTTTTTAGGTTTTCCTTGTTTTGTAAGGTATTTTACCACAGCGTGATGTTCGATTTTTCGCAACATTGTCGCTTCAGTCATTCTAGTCGTCATTCTCCGAGGATATCTAGAAAGTAAATGATAATAATGAATTGAAAATTCATTCAGGTAGTGTCATTTGTCGTTGAGATTTTAAAAAACCTTTATCATTACTAAATCAACCCGATACCGAGAATACATTGAACTCCCTTCGTATGCTGCTAAATAAACATTCAGTGCTTCTGAATGATTACGAAATTTTAAAGTTGGAATAAGAACTTGAATTAAAACATTAGTATTAATTAATCAAAATGAAAATCAACTATAAATAAATATTGCTTAAATGAGAATTGAACAATTAGTTAATTGTGCTATTTAATCGAAAGTGGGCAGAATAAATTCAAATTTAAACTATAATCCTGAATAGCAATTACGAAGGCAACGTCTTAAATTTAGAATCTTGGAGTAACAACTTAAATGGAGTGACACGAATGTTAGATTAATACTGAAATAGATAAATCTAGACTGAGATAATACAATGTTATTTAATATTTAAAAATTCTTATATTTTTGCAAATCAAAAAAAAGTAATGAACCCGTTACAAGGTAATCAAGAATAAATATTAATTCACGTGTTATCTATAACTTAACATACTTTGCGACCTAAATTCGGATCGAAACTAATGAGCATGCAAATAATTGCACTAATATTGTTGTTAGTTTGAAACAAGTCTTCAACAGAAGAGCCTCTCGGTTTAAGGGATGGGTTTCTAATCTAGTAACTAAAAGATGGTCATAGAAAGATTATCTAATTCTGAAAACTTTTCAACCGTTAAAATTAGGAACGTTTCTTTTATAATGGGCGCTAGGAGAAATTTAATCTTAATCCTTTCTGCTAAGGCTAAAATAAGCTCAATTAGTTGTGATGGCGACAAATAAATCCGACTTTTTAATTACTGATATACAATACGTCCTGAAATTTGTACTTCAATAACTATCTTAAGTTGTAATGAAAGATGGAGTTCTACAAACACATTTATTAAACAAATAATACAATGGTTCCTTAAACGGTACTTACGTTCTAGAATATCATCGGGGTGGCCAACTTACAACTTTAACCTAAATTAAATTACAGCTACGACATACAGCTTGTTACATATACAAGACGAAATTAAATATTACGTTTTTATAATTTAAAATCGCATATTTATCCTTCACATATAACAACATACAGTTTGATTCAAAATCATAAAACAGATAAAAAACTTATTACACCGACGCGCGTAGCACAAAATTGTGTGTTAGTACTCATATGTAAGTGATTTCAAACTAAATATGATAGTTCTTAATAAAGATGGATTATCATTCAAAGATACTAAACAAAAATTCAAAAGTTCAACCATTCTTCACGTAATAAAAAATATTACTAAGAATTAATAGTGAAATTTACCTTGAGACGTTTTGCCGCCAACATCTTTCGATACAAATCTATTCGCAGAATTTCCTTATAAAACAAATTCTGAGCCTGAGTTTTACTTTTCACGTCAATCAAAGAGCCCAATGATAATATGTCAGATTTTGTTGGCCTTCCGCTAATAAAGGACAAAATATTTCTTTCTTTAAGTTGCCGCCATGGATTTGTTTCTTAGAAACGGGATTGTTGACGGAACAACGGAAAATAGAATTTTTAGAGAAAAATTATAATTTTGTCACGAGCCCTTTTGGCTTTAGGCCACAGCAACAGCACTGGAGGCCCCTAGCTCAGCGAAGAAGGGGCGATCCTGAGATTTACACCAGCACGATCATCGCTCGAATTGAAATCGGGGTATGGGAAGAGAAAGAGGGCACCACACTCTGGATTGCCTCGTCACACGGGACGGTTTAAGTTCTTATGCCTTTCTAAGGTCAACCGTAAGAAGCCAGAGAGCAATAACAAGAGGGGTTGGGGTTGTAGAATTACCCAAAATGGTCCGTCGTGATGGCTTATGGGTTCCCGCGCCTGCGGAGAACTTCATACGTTCAACAAAACTGCTACGGCTTGAAAAGCGCTGATTAATTCCTCGAGATATATCATTACACCTCTTAGGTCGGGTCTTCCAACATTTGACACTATGTTGAGTCCCTACACACCGAACATTTTCTTTTAACACAGAGCCAACACACGACCGATTTAATTGCCCTAACGACTCGGCAAAATGCGTACCCGCTTTGAAATGTCACCGAACCCTATCAGACCTTCGGAAATTACGTTTCTCTGTCACACTTCTGGCGCGATTAGATTCTGAATCGACACAGACGTGAAGGAAACGCGTCTAACATGTTGTTTTTCTCCGATTCCAAAAACCAACCCATTTATTTACTTTTCCTCTAAAATTCTCTTTTTTCCGTTGTTCTGTCAACAACCCCGTTTCTAAGAAATAAATCCATGGCGGCAACTTCAAGAAAAAAATTTTGTCCTTTATTAGCGGAACGCCTCCAAAATCTGACAAATGTTACATGCAATCTATAGTTGACGGCATATATTTCTAAAATATCGTAACGGGAATCCACATTCATTTCGATTATTGACTCGAGGAACATCTGTACGCCTCATTAATTTTAATACTCCTACAATTTTACAATTTACGATTAATAAACGTTTTTGTACAAATAATTTGACCGAAAAGTTTATAACTGCCAGGGTAGGATGGATATTTCTTGGGGTATGAAGGAAAATAGTAGAAAATGTAGTGAAAAATAACTTTATCTTTTAGCATAGTCTTCTACAAGTAAAATACCGGGCGGCAAAAAAGTTTGAAATATTACAAATAACTGAAAAACGGTTTTATTGATTTTTACGAAAATATTTTCTGGTTGTTACAGTAAAAAATTCAAAATCTAGGGGAAGAACTTTTGTTCACATAGTTATACAGGGTACGCAACAAGTATGGTCAATTGTTTATTTTTAAATGAAACACCCTGTATATTTTATGGATATTGATAGATCTTTTTAGGAAAAATTCAACCATATACGATTTATTGTCTATCTGTCGAAATTACAGATTTATTGTAAATTAATGTTTTTATTTAAAAATTTAGTTTAATCGATATACCACTTAAATAACTTCTTAAAAAAACTTACCATAGCAAGAACAACAAGATAGACATTAACGTTTCAAGAGATGTTCAAAATATCTGCCATTCTTGACTAAACAATGAGCAAGCCTGTCGCGGAATTTTTGAATCACATCTCTGATGACATCTTGAGGAATTCTCTGAATTTCAGCTGTAATACGGGCTTTCAGATCCTGAGTGTTCATCGGTTTGTTCTTATAAACTTTATTTTTTATATGGCCCCATAAAAAAATTTAAAGGAGGTCAGGTCGGGTGACCTGACAGGACACTCAATCTCTCCCCTACAACATTTCGATTGATTCGGGAATGTTTGGTTTAAATATTGTCGAACTTGGAAACCGAAATGTGCTGAGGCACCATCTTGTTGAAACCACACACTTCCCCTTTCATTATAAAGACCTTCCAAATTAGGCAAAACATATTGCTCAAGCAAATCAAAATAAATGTCTGATGTAAAATTTACATCTATAAAAAAGGGACCAATCACATTCTGGTTAATAATGCCTGCCCAAACATTCGCGTTTGGCGGCCTTTGAGTGTGAGCTTCTTCCATCCATTGAGGATTAACTGCAGACCAATGCCTATAATTATGTCTGTTGACAAAACCACGTGACGTAAAAGTGGCTTCGTCTGAAAACAGGATATTGTTGGCAAAATCAGGATTAAAATTACATGTCTCCATAAGACGTTCACAAAATTCTGATTTTCGATCGAAATCATTTTGAGAAAGTTCCTGTACTAAATGGACTTTATAAGGACGAATTTTCCTGCACATCAATTAAAATGTCTAGGACTTTATCACCGCCAGTTGCTTGTCGGATTTTGTTGGTGTTCCGCGAATAATGAACAAAATCTTTTCTTTTGTTTTAAATTTGCCGCCGTATGTTTTCGGAAACGGCGTTGTTGGTTGGACAACGAAGATAAATAAATAAAAAACGAGATAGAGCTTCCTTTCGGATAAAGGACGGGCGCGTTTTTTTCCTATGTCTGTGTAGATTTCGGAATCTAATAATTACAGTAAATGTGACAGATAAATGTAATTTTCACGTTGGATAGAGTTCGGTGACATTTAAAAATTGGTACGGATTCGTTGCGTAGTTGGTGTAAAAAATCGGTCGTGTATTGGCTCTTTGTTCGAAGCGTTCGGTGTGTTTAGGGACTCAGCATAGTGTGGTATGTTGAACATCCGACCTAAGAGATGGAATAGCGTGTATCTGGGGATTGACCTGCTCGTTCTACCCCGTAGCTGCTTTATTTGAACATGTGATGTTCTTCAGCACACGTAGGAACCCATAAATCAATCACGACGGACGATTTTGGTAATTTGACAAATCAAACTAAGGTACACTTTTATATTGCCCTCTTGCTTCTTAGTTGTCGGCATGAGAAAGACGTAAGCGAAATGTCACCGCCGATCGGCGAGAAGTCAATTTAAGCCACAAGTTCCGTAGCGAGCTCCTTTTTTTTTGAGCCTAGCTTAAACCTTCCGGTGCGAAGGGAGGTCACTTATTACATCCCTTTTGAATTATATCGTGGACGCATACTTGCGTTGACTATGTCTAAATATATATAGTAAACCTAATTTTAGTGTTCACTAGTTTTGAGTAGTCCTTCTGGCACCTCTTGAATAAGGCCAAATTCAAGGGACGAGGAAGTTATTCTGTAACCTTTTTGTAACCTGTTGTTTGTGTGTAGGTTAAATAGGTCATTTTATTTATCAATAGATATGCCTTGTCATTTAACTAGACTTTTACTTTTGACAGTAGAATAAGTTAACAAGAGGCCAGGGAACTGATTCTAGCTATTCCGAGAATAATTCCATAACTTGAGCGGCCATCTGGAATAGTGACACCCCGTTTTTTCCTATATCTCGACTTCCTTTTAGTACGCTGGACGGTACCGGTGTACTTTATCGGGAACCCATCCTCCTCTAAAGAGCTAGCGGCCATCAGTGGCGTTGGTAGGCGTAACGCCTAACGCGCCCGTGACATGCTATCTTTGGTCGTCCAGATTTTGGCCGGTCTTTAACACTACCAGTTTGGTTAAACTTTTCACCATCTTGCTTACGCTGGACTGAGTTATTCCAGGTCAATTTGAATAAAGTTCTTTTACGGTCATCATGTCTGACCATCATCAAAATCTGAATTTGTCTTTTTCGCTTAGAGCTACCTTTTTATCCTCAAAACTTTTTAAAAATGCTTCCAAGAAAAAATACTGGTGCAATTGACGTTCTTAAAAGAATCTGGTTTGTTTTTTTAATCTCAGTAGATTTCCATGGATAAGTAAGTTTTTAAATAAAAACATTAATTTGCAATAAATTTGTAATTTCGACAGATAGACCTCATAAACCGTATATCGTTGAATTTGTCCTAAAGAGATCTATCAACATCCACAAAAATATACAAAGTGTTCCATTTAAAAATAAAAAGTTGACCACACTTGTTACTTACCCTGTATAACTAGGTGAACGAAAGTTCTTCCCCTAGATTTAGAATTTTTACTGTATCGACCAGAAAATATTCGTAAAAATTAATAAAACCGTTTTTGAGTTATTTGTAATAGTCCAGACGTTTCTGCCACCCGGTATACTTATTCCAGCGACCTTCAAAGCCTTTTATGCCAGGTTGATTCGTCCAACTCTTCAAAATCTAACGCTGTAACATGTTAATCAGAAAAACATACCCTAGTTTTTATTTTATACATCGTGGTTAAAGAAGTTTCCAAATTTATTTGTATACTAGCTCTAAATTTACATCCTGTAAGATGATTACGAATTTCTAATTATCTATATCTAAATTTACGATTGTATCTGTACATAATGTTAAGTCTGTATTTTCTAAAAACATTTATCGCATTAAAATAGTTGAAATGCTTTAATTATTTAATTATGAAACTAAAAGTTTCCATATTTGCTTATCTATGCAGTTTATTAGTTGTAAATGACGTGAGATATGTTGATTTTAGGTACAAATGCAGCTCAGGAACCCCAGAAAAGGTACTTGTCGGTTATCGTAACTGAACGGAGGCATACGCAAACGCTAGAGATTCAAAAGAAATTGACGCGGCCGCATCTGGCATAATTAACTAATTAATAATTATAAATGGGACCTCAAGATATTTCGATGGCTCATAACTAATTAGAATAAAAGAGATCCTCGATGACCCTCATTTAATTAAGCGAAAATGAACTCCAAATATAACGTTCAATACAGAAATCAATAAAGCCGAATTTATATAATGCTATTATAAATCTAACCTGCTATTAAAAATTTGAACCAGGTGATAGAAAATTATTTAACCGTAATGGAGGTAATAAATCTTATCAAATTCGCTAAGAATTATAAAAGAGGCTATCTTAAACAATATTTGCATCTAAACCTCGGCCATTTGTAATAAAAAAGTATTTTTTGCAAAGGTACCAACTTTGTAGAAAATTACTGTTAAGGGTTTTAGCTAAGCATCGATCCATCTAGGCAATGTGAGTTGCTTACGAACTAGGGCTTGAAAGCGATGAATACTGTTATAATTAAAACCATACTAATTTGGGGTTTAGAAAGTAGGAACTTGTATAAATACAGAAATAGAACTGCAAATCAACTTAGCTTGTGCGATTATTTAATATGTTATAAATCGCATATACGGGGTGATCCGTAATTAATGATACACAGACCAACAACAGATTCCTTAGATCAAAATAATGAGATTTAGTTAAACTTACCCTAATCCAAAAGTTAATAATAACGAATAGAGGGGGTGCTAAAGTTATAATTTTATTTTCGATTTTTTCAAATAATTTTTGGGAATGTGCGTTTTCTTGAAGCAAGAAATTCATATTAGTTTATAATTTTGATATCAATGGTATAGGGTGCCTCCTAGGACGCATGGCGCTTCTTTAAGATAATATAACTTTTGTTTGTTGGTTTATCGACCTAACTACTAAAAAAATCGATGTTTCAACTCTTTTTTTCGACGGAAAAAAAATATAAATTGGCGATATCGCTAGGAGAAACTGTTTTTGAGAAAATCGCATTTAAAGAATTTTACTTGCCTAAATAAGTGTATCACATTCTGACCTCCAGATCTTCAGGTTTTTAAAGTGAGCTCTGATTGTAACAGCATTGAAATTCACTTTAAAATATTGCTTCTGTCAAACATTGTGTTTTGCAGTTTGTTAGCATTTTAAGAGTTTTGCAAGAATATTTAGAATTTTTATGTAGAAAATGCCACGGAACAGTTTTTTCTCCAATGTTTAGATGCGAGATATGTTATGTGTATATGCTCAAGAGGGATTTAATGGACGTGGTGTGTAACGTTGGTTTACACGTTCAAGAAAAACTAATTTATATTTTAGCAGCCGGGATCACTCGTCGTAGTGGGTAGGTTCAGAACGGCTAGGTAGAAATCGCTGGTGCTCCTGATTGGAATACACTGGAATCGGTTGTCCTAAAGCGGAAAAATTTAGGTATTAACCGATGCGCCCAACGTGTGTGGTCTCAACTTCTTATATGACACAAACTTTTTACTTAGATTCGTTTATGTTGAATTAATATAAGTAACTTCGGCAGTAATAGCAAGATAGATAGAACCTTCATTTGTACTAAATGAAATAATAACTCGAAAGAACATTTTTCGGTAATTTGTATATACTTACAACTAATAAATGAAAACAATAGAATATACAATGCAAAAAGGGGTTCTCTGTATTATTATTGGTTTGACAGACGCGCAGCGTCGCTTGCGCTACCTACAGAATACACTCACCGTCCGAAGATCGTTTCTGCATAGCTGATACTGTACGTTAGTATAGTTCAGTTTTCCTCGAGGCGCAAAGGGGATCGCATCGCTTGCGGCGAGTTCCCTCTCGTAAGACATCAGGAGCTATGATATCTTTCTCCACTCGTGACCAACGCCACTCGGTGGATGAAGATGTCATGAGCAATTCACGCCAAACAGACCCTTGCTGCTTAGCAACGCAAAGGCGTTTGACGACGGCGTAATCACAGATTATACTAGCTTCTGAGTCTCCGCTACAAAATCAACTCGAAATGAAGGCGCCCTGTGTTTCCTTATAGTCAAGGCGAGACCGTTACAGCGCGAGTATAAGATCGTAGGAAGACGGACAGTATAAAGGGGTTTCACCCTTTTGGATAACTGAACTAATTCGCCGCTTATTTCTGCGACGACGGTTTTAATATTAGAATCTTAACGATACTGCGGATATGATTTGCGTACTTTTGTAATTAGCAAAGCGTCTTTATTTAATTTTAGAACCAATAGCAAGCCTTGTAGCTAAAACTAAATGCAATATATTCTCGGACAAAGAATAGTTCGGTGCGAATTCGAGTAGAGAACTACAAAAACGCCCTTTCGACTTGAAAGTATCGTGCTTTCATATATAATTATCTTTTCTACGAACGCCATTGATACTTGCGTATTCAGTCTTTCACTGGCTGATAAGCGCACAACCTCATGTGCTTTGATTATCACTTTATTTATAACGCAATATTGCGCAATTTCAAATAATGCTTTCTTATTAATTAAAAGTGGTTTTGAGATTGTTGTAATATGTATTTTATATTTTTAGAAGCAATCTCTACTTAATATTTTAAATCAGGATTATTATTACGCTGTATTTCGTTATCTTTATATCCTAACTATTGACACTTTATTTTTAATCAAGTTAATGAACAATACTCGAACTTGAATCAATTTAAGATAATTCACTCCCAGTTGCATTCTTACTGTCTTTTATAATGTATTATCTGTACAACCTTCCGGAATGTTAACGTAAACATAAATGCATGCGCCATTTGTTGCAAATCGATTTACGCGTCACTTTTAAACTTTAACAGATTTCCACGGGAAATATTACAAGTGCACAATGACGATATTCGAAGATGTGTGCAAACACGAGGCAGTCTCATTTCAAATTATATAAAAATCTTTACGACAGATTGGGAGAACCTGGTCCCAAACGAGATAGCGCATGTTACCTAAAAACCCAGAAACCTTGAAATTGGTTCAAGACGTATGGTTTCTTGTACCAGGGTGAGAAAATGATCTGTACTAAGAATATTTAAAAGAGAAAGGCTGTTTATCTATGATACTCCTGTCTAGAGCGTTACCGAGCCACGTTCCGGCCAGATTAGGGTTTTCAAATTTATTTCGAGTCCAGATAGAGCTTGTTCACAGATGAAGCCGTAGTGAATTTAATTTTCGCAATAAACACGTTTGGGACAAAGAATTCGCATGCAATAATCGCTTAACCGTGGAATTAAAATTAACATTTGGTGTGAAATTATTTGTAACTATTTTCTGGGACCGTCTGAGTTATCACCGAACTAGAAGGGTAACTTGTGTTTAAATGTTTTTCAAATCCATTTGGCGGATATTTTGGATGATTTGTCAGTGAATGTACGACAAAATTTGTTGTTTATGCAGGACGGAGCTCCACAACATTTTTCCGTAGCGGTTGAACATCACTTAGATACCGAATTTCGTAATAGATGGCTCAGCCGTGAAAGCCTTGGCGTGCGAGAAGCTCAGACTTTAGCCCACTCGATTTTTGTGTATGGAGATACATTAAATCGATACCGCCGATAAACGGGACGACTTAATGCAGTCAATCAAAAATGCCTCGGAATTGTTTCAAAATCAGCATTTGTGTTTTAAAATCAAGAAATCTATGAATAAATTATTTGATAAATCGAAAATAAAAATGAAACTTTAACATTCTGCATGTTGGCTAAGTTTAATTAAATCGCATTATTTTGATCTAAGGAATTGGTTGTTTCTCTATGCACCACCCTGTATATATGGATAACATTTGTTTAATTCACTTAAAGTACAAACAGAAATGAATTTTAACATTTATAAAACCAAAAAGGGAAAGCATAAGATACTATTGCGTTTGATTCTTCCTCAAACCAATTTAAGTACCTTAAGATAATTTAGACCAGCTTGAACTAAAACAAAACACAACTTTTCTAACTCATTAATAAAAACATTTCTTTTATTCTTGTTGCGTTCATTTTGCAGTGATGCAGTAATAATTTTCAATTAAATGACGCAAATCAAAAATTTTAAGAGAATTTACGAAAGTTAGTGGTTGCTTAATTTTTAAGTATGTGTTTTTAGTTCGCATATACTATTCTATAATTTTGTATCGAAAAGTTCATTTTTAAAGGATGTGTGTAGCGTCACGTGTGCGATAAGGAACGACCGTGAGGTGCGGTCGAGGCTTTTTAGCGGAGACGGCGGACAGAGGTGGTCTTCTGATTTGCTTCTTTAAAAGTTGAAAGCGAGATATAGATATTTTTTGTTTTCCTGTGCGAATAAGAAATTTTTCGTTACAAATGTGCTGGATAAAGTTTTCGCCGAAGTGTTTTCATGGTAGTGCCACACGAGAATTAAAGAATATGTTTAAATGGATATCTAGCTTATTCCTAGATAAGCACGAACTTTTGGTGCCCTTCGCACGAAGATGAGTTTTTTCTTCTGTTTAAGGCAGTAGCCGATTTTGATTAGTTGTTAATAAACATATTTTGGCAGACATACATTTTGGAATAGTTTACAATTTAATGATGTTTTATCTGGACCGGACATGGTAAATTTTCTATTTATATACTCCGAAAATTCAGCTATAATTACTTGGATGTTTCATCAACAATAAATAGCTTTTTTATCTACGGTGAGGAAATCTGCATTTCCGCCAGCTTACATGCCTTGACGTATCTTGAACGTCTTCAGAGCACCAGTTGTATCCAGGAGGCTAATATCGTTTCTGTTACTGTTAGACATGCCCAAATCTTCATCAATTAAATGAATTCGCCTTAGAAAAATTCCGTTTACCCATGAATGAAGTTTTACAGTTATAAAACATTTACCCATTTAAATAAAGACGTACCTGTGCATAATTAATTCTGTTTTAGGTAAATTACTTATCATTGTACCCGATTTCTTTTGTACAAAAGGAAAAGGAGCACATCAAAACATTTTGT
>JAHWXV010024148.1:0-18517 GCA_024586415.1 Phrixothrix hirtus
CTTATTAATACGCTATCTAGAGTATATATAAATCGATACGCTCGCCATCTACACAAAAGTGCTAATAACTAAACGTGTATGTTTGGCAATGTATACCGTCTTTATGAATCCCAAGTAAAATTTTGTATTTTTATCAATTTAGACATTTTACATTCAAAGAACGCTATATACACGTACATTTTTACGATGCCCGATATTGGACCTCGTAACTAGGATGCGGGCTTGCGATAATCGATGAAATGTAGTACTTTGGGCTTCATAATTACGATTTACATGTATATATAAATATATATATATATATATATATATATATATATATATACGGGATCACGCAACCTTCTTCTATAAACCTTGGAGGTAACCTAAATTGACTTTAGGTACCTTAGGTAGTACCAACTGTTAAATATAAAAACAGAATAGAATCTACACTAGGATGAATGTTTTTTATGAAAAACAAATAATAAAAAAAATTTAATTATAGGGAGGAGGAGTGATTTGAATACTATGTACGTGCTCTAAGCTCGAAACCTTATTGACTATCACCTTAAAAATAGTCAATAAGGTACCGAGTTTAGCGCGCGGGTTAATTAAATCAATCCTATTTTTGAGATGAAATACAGTAATAAAAATAATATCGCTAAACCAATTAATTAATCGTATTTAATTAAAACGTGAAAAAAGGGTTAATAAAAAAATATATCGAGCTATAAAATATAAAAATTGAAACCCAATTGAAACATACATACCAAATAACATAATTTTTTTGGAAACTTTGGACAAAACTGCAATAATTTTAGTACTGTGAAATACAACGATAGAACAAATTCAAATTATCATTAATACTTGTAATGATGTAACTTTACTAAATGACGGTCAAGGAATTAATCTACATTAATTATTATATATCCCTCCACATATATGTGTATATCACACAAGGACAAAAGAGTAGCTGTTAACCTTTCGAATGCAGTCTTTTAATTCGGTGATTTACTCATATTTTTCACACAACATAAACAAATATATTTCAGGTGATATAAAGAAATAATTTATACATATATCTCAATTAATATACAGGGTGGGGCATTAGTGCGTCGGCTTTCCATAGCTTCAGTGCTATTATAGGTAGAGATTTTAAATTTTTACAAAGTGTGCAGGAGGTAAATGGGCACTTTCCAAAATTATTTTTGATTATACAGGGTGTTCTAGAAAAAGGTGACACAGTGGAGTTCAATTTTTTTAAATAGAAAACCCTATATATTTTTACTTTTTAGTATGAAATTTAATGATTTTTATTCGTCTTATAAATTTTAGTGCTATCTAGTTAGTGATTTTAAAGATATAAATTTTTTTGTAAAATAAACTACAAGTGTCGTCCTCCCATTAAAAAATCACCACATCCACAAATATGATGTTTAACAAATTTTACTGCAGGCAGCTATTACCGAAGTTTTAGAGATACTCCTGTTCCAATTTCCTGGCCTTATTCCATACAGGGTGTCCAGAATTAATTTTTAAAGATAGACTACTTCAGACACAGTTTTCTCAATTTTTTCAACTAGAACACTCTATATATTGTTTCAAGATCTGATGCAAAATTAAATTCTCAGTCGAATGATATGGGAGTTCCTTTCAATCAGCGTGTCCAGCCACCCAGCACTGATGAGCCCCACTAGGGCGAAACCATTGGTTTGCTGGTGCTATGTCACGCTGTTTGGAAATGCAAACTTTTATATATTTACCTATTTAGTTAGGTTAAAAATTTTTTGGTGAGAAGCCTTAGAATTGTTCATATTACAGTTTAATGGCTTTTCACTTGTGCCAAATTTATTTTTAAAATTCATGCCATTTTTAGGAGGAATCTTCTTCTTTATATTATTTATATTAAAACACCTCCTAATATAAACAATAGATGGCTCTGCCATTATTTTGTCGTTTTTTATTTTATTTACATAATTGGTATCGCGCTACGTTATTTGCTCCATTAATTAACAACTTAACATGAGCCATGGTAATTGCCTTATTAGAGAGAACCTATAAAATAAATGATTCTATTTTTTGACTATAGCATACATAATAGCCATTTGTTTATTATTACATTAGCCTATTTTCTTTAGTACATAAATAACGTAAGCTCATGTTCTTGTTTATATGTATCCAAAAATTACTAATACAAAATTATTTATTTCTTGGTGTTCTTTCCATTTTTCAAATTTGCTTAAAGTAAATTTTGAACAAAATTAATAATTTTGTAATAAATGGTCAATTTCTTATAATCATCAAATCATCAAATTTTAAAAAGCCAAATATCGCCCGTAAAATTATTTACAACAATAACGCCATCTAGCATGTCTGGTATTTATGATAATGTATAAATGTGGTGTGTTTTCTCTATACTACGTGATTTAAAAAGATTGTGGTCTGTCCGATTTTCACTCTCCTAAATTTTGGTAATCTTTATCACCTAAAATTAAGATGCACTAGTAACACTCACCGCATTAAACTGTTTAAATGATTATGAGTGTTGAGATCGCCGAACGATGAACGATGAACCTCTTCTCAGGCGGTGTATCAAGATAATCAAACCTCATTACACCTACATCCTGAACGATTTAAGACCTGATGTTTAAGTATTTGTAGCCACAGTTATCGTATGATTCCGCCCACTTTTTCAATTGAAAGAAATCGCACCTTTCTGTGGCTCTCCCTACTCACGGAGGTTTAGAATCGCTTTGAGCCGCCCTGGACGATTGCCGGCGTCTTCCTCGTAGGCTCCTAGCCCAGTAATGAGGGGGTTGGAGCTGTCTTGAAAAAAAATACCAATTAACGGCCTGTATGGATGCTTAGGTCTTCGTGGATTTGCGAATTTCGCATAAACCACAAAGCGTCAGTATCCATGCGCAAGCACTTGTTTTGGATAACTTGTAGCTTTCTCATGTTTGACCTAGCGCCGTATCCGCAGACGGTTGCCGCGTAGACCATTGTCGGACGGATGCTCGCCTTATAGAGCCTAATCTTGTTTTCCAAGGAAAGTCTACTTCGGCGATTAAACAAACGGTACAATGTTGCCACACCGGCTTTTGCATGCGAAGGGCAATAGTCAATGTGGTGTCTCTACGTCAGCCGAGAGTCGAATACGACACCCAGGTATGGAACCTCGTCCTCCCAAGGAATCGGAATGTTAAACATTTCGATTTCTTGTAGAGGGCGTGTACGCCTACGCGTAAAGAACACCGTGATGCTCTTTTCCGCGTTGGCGTCGATGCTCCACGTTCTGAACCAAGTTACCAACCAAAGAACCACCGCTTGGAGGTTGTGGAGGACCAGGTTTGGATCTCGGGATCGGGACAAGACGGCGGTGTCGTCAGCGTATACCGCGAGCGTCGTGTTCGTCTGTCTGGGCAGGTCGCTGCAGAAGATGGTGTAAAGCAACGACGAGAGGAGGGAACCTTGCGGCACCACCGCCTCTACTTTCCTCGGTCGCGAACGCCGCCCCTCCAGTTTGATTTTAAACGACCTATCACTAAGATAGGACGCAATCAGCTGAACGGGCTTCCGAGGAAAGTTTTCTTCCAGCATGTTGTACAGCAATCCCTGGTGCCAAACCTTGTCGAACGCTTTGGCTACGTCCAGAAAAACTGCAGCTGTCACATATTTGATGGCGAAATCTTCACTGATTTCTTCGGTCAGCCGGAGCACCTGATGAGTGGTGCTGTGGCCCGCTCTGAAACCGAATTACTCGTCGGGAATGATCTTTGCGTTTTTGGTCGCATCTTTCAGGCGGTTCAGAGTTATTCGCTCAGCCAGCTTTCCCAGACAGGATAGAAGGCTGATAGGGCGGTAATTCTGCGGAAAGGTTCTGTCTTTTCCGGGTTTAGTAAGGACGATGGCGTCGGCGGATTTCCAGGATGAAGGAAATCTTCGAAATCTCAACATCGCGTTCACGATGTTGACTATTGCGGCGATTCCCCTGGGTGGGAGGGCCCTGAGGGCGGAGTTTGGTATGTTATCGGGACCGGGCGCCTTCCGCGGCTTGCATAGCTTTACGTAATCGCGCATCTCGTCCGGGGAAGCGGGAAGAATGTAGGTAAGATTTGCGTCATCCTCACCGTCGTTTTCGGCGGCGATACGACGCCTTACTGACCTTTCGATACGCTCGACGAAGTCAAGATCGGCGTGCAGGAAGTTCAGAGACCATTGCAGCTCTAGGCTGTCTACGAATGACTCCGCTTTGTCCGCGGGATCGTGTACTAGACCCCAATCGCCGTGAATCGTGGGCAGCACGGGCGTTCTACGATTCTTTAGGACATTGCCCATTCTCCACAGGGAATTGTCCTCCGTTTCCAGTGACTCGAGCTTCTCCCCCCCAGGTCCGGTTGTAGTGCTCCTTTAAGCTCCACTTCACTTGCGCTGCAAGACGATTCTTGAGCATTCGATCCGCAGTGTCAAAGTAGCGCTGCTAACGGCGTCTGGCGCGGTTCTTCTCTCTGATGAGTTCTCTCAAATACACTGGGAGAACTCTCTCACTCGGCTTTCTCCTCACGTTCGTTGCAAACAGGATAGAGTCCTGAATGCTAGAAGTGAGGCTGACGACCGATTCCTCCAGCTCATTCTCGGTACGTATCTATTCGGTATGACCGAGATTTTTCTGCAGGTGAGAGGAGAAGGCGGGCCATGAGATGCGTCGCACCATCTTGGGAGGATTGGCTTCCTCGCCTAGGAAAATTAAGACGGGATTGTGGTCGGAATCAAGGTCTTGAATGTGAGAGCGCCGATCGGTTGTGTTTACTTCTAACCATTAATCATTATACTCAACGATAAATTTTTGTGTTTACTGTACCAAATAGATACGAAACAAAAAGCATACTGAAATTACAAATTTTTGAAGGAAAAATTTAAAATGTCCTTTAAACTCAAATATGCTGTAATCTGAAAAAATATTTTCAAAGGACACTTTCGGCGCACTAAATAGATTGAAAATTACAAGTGCTAAGACCACTGAACGGTTCGGTTTACTTCTGTTAGTAATATACTCAAGGGTAAGTGTTTGTATTTATTAAACTAAACGGTGCGAAACAGCGCAATCTATTTAAAGATCTGCTATTAAAGGTATATTAAAACTACACAATTGCTCAAAAGTTTGCAAGGAGTCTAAAAAGCCTTTTTGCAAAAGTTACAGAACAGCTATACAAAAGCTTTTAAATAAACACGCAAATATAACCTAAATATTGATGCGAATCACGTGAGCGCCATTGGCTTAACAAATCGCACAAGTGTATTGCAAGTATTGACAATCAACACAAACTAAACACAGTTTACGGTTTAGTTAAACAGTTTACTCAGCTGTACTTACCCGATAACATTTTGTTTAAGATTTGGTTTGACCTTGTATGACATCACGTTTTCATTACCGTGCGTGTTTTATGTCGTTTCAGCGTGACTTACTAAGTATATAGGAAAACTAAAGAATTTATATTTTAGCAAAGGGTAGGTCAATCGTGCGGGTCAAGTTTGTGGGGTACTCTTCTCCAGATTCCCGTAGATGCTGTCACTTCGGTTTCCTTGTTTTCAGGTTGGCGTTCGTGCGGAATAGCTATTTATCAGTTGACGTCATTTACCAGTTTGACGCAATTTCAACTTCTATCATGAAACTAATATTCACGGTATTTATTTTGCAATCAATTTGTTTTTTTGATTATTTACGAACTAACGATAATAACAAGAATGAGATTATTTACAGAACAATTTATTATAAAAAAAAGAAAATTAAAACGGTACAAATAATCTAATAACTAATTGGAACTTAGATTTCATTGATATAACGAAAAGCAAAAGATTAGGTCGTCGTACTTAAATGGACGGCGGTTTAATATATCTCGGCGACGACGCATCGTATCGATATCAACGGAGTGTGTTCCGCCCACTCGAAGCTCTGATCTCCTGTCAATTTTTAACGCGTCAGCTTTAGTAAACCTTGAGACGTAGGCACGACCACATCCCTTGCGAGTGCGGTCGCGTACATAATTTATTGCAGCGGAGGATTCGGACGGATATTCATGAAAGCGACGCCTGGTAGTGCCCGCGACCTTTGTCACTCAGCACGATGGGATGTCGCGACATCAAGCGTCATTCGCAGATTGCTGCCTAGCAACTTATCTGTAAGCGACGGGACGCTCGGCCGTTACAAGGATTTTCAATTCTATCTAACTGCGTTTCCGCTATCCACAGTGGCGCTGGTAGACGCTTCTCGACGAACCTAAATGGTTACCCAGTAATTTATTTACATTCGGCCAAATGTCATTTGTTTACAGGGTTGGAATAAACAACGCCAATGGCATTCGGTTACCTAGCAACAAAAGAACCCCTGAAACTGTGGCGCTCTAGGAATCGGGTCGATCTTGCTGTCTAGCAGCACAGTTCGGTTCGAATTCTCAGAGTCCGAAAATAGGGAACTTGTTTTAGATTTGTTAAGTTTATTTTCACAGATCTTTGTCTGGAACAGCGGTCAGGATTTTGCAGCTACGGTCGATTGACAAAATGTGACGTAAATATCGCTACAACTTTAATACAAAATGCTTGACCTTTCAGTCTGATACGGTTTACACAGTGTAATTCTCTGTGTCGAAACTCGTACAAAGACTGTCTTTTGCTTTGGAAATGCAGTCTTTTTGTTGCTAACTGCTTATACTCTTTCTTTATTCTATGAATACGATGGATGACGTTTTCTCCGACTAATATTTCATCGATATTGATAACAACGCATTTGTATATTTCACTGCCTAACATGACGCAATATTGCGTAATTTTGAATAATGACTTTACATTAATTAATTCTAACTTAAGTCTTTTTAGATTGTTTCTGTTTTAGTTTTACACATTATCGAAACTATTTAGATTTAATTAGGACAGTTATTGTCAAGTTAAATATTGCGCAATGTCATGCAATATCTGTTTTAATTAATATTTTGTACAGGGTGTATTGGTTCATTTGCTTAGTTTGGTTAAACTGTAAATGGACCAATCATTATTGATACAATTATTTTATCAATAGATAAATCACTCTTAAAATTTATTGTCTTTAGAAATGTCTCAACTACTAAGCTTCCGAAATTTCATAATTACACTGATATTGGGAATACGCGTGAATTGAAATAATTCTCTATTCGCGTTTCACACTATCACAATATTTCCCGGGAAATGTTACAGTTTTAATTATAATTTTTGTAATCATCCAATAAAATGGCGTACTAGTGGATTATTTCATTTTTCCTGAATACTATCCACAAAAGAATATTCAATTTTCACGGTTTTATGTTAATATACCGATGCGTCACTGAACTCTGCACAGAGAAACTTATTATTAGTGCCAACTTCAAACAAGCGATAATCTTTTTGATTCGCCTTATTTTTGGCTATTTATGAAATTTAAAGAAAAACAAAGCATGTTCATTAGCGTTGCTAGGTAACAGTTATTGACTTAAATAATTAATAAAACAGTATAACTAGTACAAATTTTGTCACGTGTTAAAAGGAAATGCACGAAACTCAACCGATCTAGACAATAAAGTCTGGCATTGGCATAAATCATAGAGACATTCAAATGATAATTTCGGAAATGTTGTGGGCGCCACCCTATTCCAGGTTGCAACTGTCAAAAACGTTGACGCGCCCTGTGATAATAAATATTCTTGCCTGAAGCGAAGTGGAAGCTGTCCAGATAGAGTAACAGATTGCAATGCTAAATAAAATTTTATCAAAGGTGTCAAGACAGTTGGCATAAGCCAGTGAATCGGCTAGCTAAATGACGTTTCCTACCCTTGAACTTAATAATCACCCAAGTCCAAGAAGTGGGCCTAAAACATTATTTTATTTAACAGGGGAATCTTTTCTGTCGCCCGGCGTATACATATAAAATTGCTTATAAAATTATACCGGCAAATTAGATTGAATTAAAACTAAGTTGTTAACTGACAGCGTAAATATTTATTGTTTCCCCAGCATATAGAGAATAAAACACGATTTCTTAATCAATTCTTGACGGTAAATGCAATAAAACAAATCGCAAACTTCTTTCATTTATGTAAAAATAATAGACTGGCATTAATAAAAATAAATATAAGGCGTACTACACAAATAACATACAGAATGTCCCGGAAATAAGGAGCATTATTTAACAAACGTGTACACGAGCCCTTGGTGTACACAAATAAGTAAAAAGTGTAATTTGATTTCATTATATGTTGTATTTAACACATAAAAACGTTGGTTTGTTTGTTTTATATCATATTACTTTATGCGATTCATTCACTTAGTTCTTCTTAAAAAAATTTGATCAGCTGTAAAGATTCTAACATATTATTTTTAAAATTATGTAAATAAATTTGTTTCTCTTCATATAAACTTAATATTTATTAATTAGTTATATAAATAGAAATTTATAGAGAAATTTTATCTTAGGTAAATCTGTGTTTATTACATTATAACTATGGCTATAATTATTTGAAATACCGAAAGAAGTCGGAAGTTTCTATAGAATGTCCATATGAAGCCGTATTGTTCAAATTTTGGCAAAAAACGTTGTTCTTACTAAAATTTATAATTAAATTATGTTCATTTGAGGGTAAATTTTACTTCAGGATATAACCTCGAATAATTAATACAACTGCCGAAAGCAATCATCTATCAACAAATTACGTTCATTTTTAAAGATGTTCTTAAAAATTATTGCTAATAATAGTTCTCCGCGTTTTCTTATGATATAAAAGCATACATTAAAATTATTGTTTTCCGCTGATTCGTACCTTGTATAATAGACCACTTTAATACTGAAATTTTGAATAAGAAGTTCTTAAATTAGTTTTCATATTATAGGATGAATAAATTTACAAATACAGAAATTTTAAAGACAGTTTAAGTACAAAATATTGATTAAAACTCACATTTGTTTTGAATAATGTCTTATACATATTAGCAAGGATTATGCGTAATCAACGCTGTACTGTATATCATACACCAAATAGCCTTTACAGTAGTCTAATAGTACACTGAACACTGAACAGTCAGCTAAGTTAACATGCAAGTTTGAATTGCAAATATTTCGAAAACTATACAATTTTCCAGACGCCCTGTACATATATTGAAATAAATCAGGTGGATATATACATAATGAAAAATTAAAATGTCAATCTCAATACAGGCAAGTTATATCAAAGGAACTTTGTCCTTAGAGATGTTTGCAACAACTGACTCAGTTTTTAAAACTATTATGGAACTTCTCTAGGAATAATAAGAAGATACCTCGCAAATTATGCTTATCAATCCTAATTATGTACTTGAAATATCTACACGAAGATACTGGTAGAATTCCACTTGTATAAATGACACTAATGTTAACTGATGGCAAACATCGCAATGACAAATAAAGTAGAGATTCCACAGGTGTCAAAATAAGTATTCGCAGGTCAACAATAAATTTATTAGTTAAATGTTTGGACTCAGTCGAAATCCTGACAATAATGAAATTAAATTATAAAGGGTACCACATTTCCGCCTCTTCAAAGCTGATTATTCCAAAACAAGGGAGGCATCAAACTTTCCACCAACTGTGCTGCCTTCAGATAAATCTTTCATAATGAGATCAATAGTGAACCCAGGCCTATCACCCATGATGACCAAAAGAACGCAAAATGCGCACCAACACCAGGCGTATTACAAGAAAAGGTACATATTATTCGGAGTCGTTCGGCCAAAAAAACATCGCGACGAATTTCCAAGTTACATTCATTGTATCAGAAAAATAATCAAAAAACGAACCGCGTCGTTTTTTCATTAAAAATAATTTTTTACTTTTTACTTTCTCTTACGCTATACTTTCGATGTCAAAATTTTAGCGGAAATACATGTTATCGGGTCCCCTGAGTACGAAAACCATGTTTTTGGAAATTGGTCTGTGTGTCCGTCTGTGTATGTGTCTGTGTGTGTGTGTGTGTCCGTCTGTGTTTGTGTGTGTGTGTGTGTGTGTGTCCATCTGTGTGTGTGTGTCCGTTTGTGTGTGTGTGTGCGTGCACGCGCGCGTGCGTGCGTGCATGCTGGCGGGCGTGCGTGCGTGCGTGCGTGTGCGGGTGCGTGCGTAAGTGCGTGTGTGTGTGAATAAAATATCTCAAGAACAAAAAGTGTATATAAACAAAATTTGAGTTTGTATCCACCTGGACACGTGACTGCAACAATTCATTAAAATCGCAAAACCGGAAGTGCCACCTTCCTCTTGTCATTTTTTGCTTTTTCGCGATTTTCTCGAAATCGGCTGTAACGATTTTTTTTTACATTTACTATATTTCTTAGAAATTTATTGTCCTTTGACACAGTTGAAGCGGTTTCTCGGAAAATTTTCCGTAAAATGAGTAACCGGAAGTACTCTTACCATTACCTGTGAATAAAATAACTGTGAAACTAAAAGTCCTAGATAAATGAAAATTTATATGTGATGTTTAAACTACCTTCCCATGCTAAATCAAGAATTTTATTAAAATCGGAAACCGGAAGTACAACTTTATTTCTCTTATTTTTAGATATTTTCCGAATTTTTCATTTTTCGCGATTTTCTTGAAATCGGCTCTAACGATTTTTTTATAACTTAAAGAATTTCTTAGCCATTTAATGAACTTTCGTATAGTTTAAGCTATTTATCAGAACCTTTTCCTTAAAGCGAGTAACCAGAAGTGCCTTCATTGTTAACTCTAAATAAAATCACTATGAAACTAAAAGTCCTAATTAATCGAAAATTTATATTTGGGGTCATAACTAGCTTTGTAAACTTTCAAAAATGGAGTAACCGGAAGTACTTAAAATATTATTTTGAACAATATATCTCTAAAACTAAGCATCATATAAAAATGAAATTTTATATTCAGGTTTTTTGTCTTCCGCACGTGAGATGTAAGGAATTTAGTTAAAATGGTATGACAGGAAGTGACACTTTATTCTTGCGATTTTTAAGTTCTTTTACAATTTTCTCGAAAACAGGTCTAAAATTTTTGTAAAACTTGCTATGGCTATTACACTTTTAATGAGCTTTAACTTGATCTTAACGGTTTTCTGAAAAAATGCGTTGAAGCAAGTTATCAGAGAAAATTTCCGAAGTTAAGCAGCCTTTTGCATGTCCAGTAACTTGGATGCATGTCCGTTACAATTATCGTATGCATTTGCAGACACCATTTGCATATACAGGACTATTACTGAGTATTGACGACCCTGAATGTCCCAAATAGGCAACCCAATTTACACTTTCAAAGGTCACTATTCCAATACAAAAACATAGATACATTATTTGTCATACGCCCAACTGTCAATAATTAAGTTGAAATATTTAAACTACTACGAGTATATTCATTGGGTACTGTTTACCTCTGAGTACAATTGTGACTTAGTATTATTTATAACTTGCTATTTTGTTTATTTTGTTGATATAAACAATTATGATTTATTTTTCAAATAGAACATTTAAATATATATGACTTACTACCATAATCTCATTTTTGGCAAAAAGTGGACTTAGTACACTTTACCTCTGAGGTATAGAGATAATCAGTTACATTTTATGATAATTCAAAATAAATGATAGCTAATTATTTATATTTGTTTTTTAACAGTTTATCATAATTAGGTTCAATGTAACAATAGGTAATTAATCCAAATAATAAAAGGTACATCCACTTTTTTTAGCAGCAAACTCACAAATTTATTTTTTATATACCTACATAAGTTGTAAAATATATATTTTCACCTAATATATTTTTGCAAATTGTACATTTAGTTATATCTTAATTTCTTATCATCTAAAACTTTTTCAAAATGCAAATCTAAGTTCAAGATAACTGCTAGACATGTGGGTGATTTTATATTTTTATTCAACACAATAGTGTCTTCATGAATTTCTCTTAATTCCATTGTAAGTACTTTATAAAATATTGTACTTATTTAACAGTATTATCTATTGCTTAAAATATGTCAAAATTTCATGTAATTTAAAGGTAAATTTAAAAACTGTAATTGTTATGATGTTTAAATTTTAATTTGATTACCTGTGCTTATACATATTATTAAAATAACCAAAATTGGTAACTTTCATAATGGTATTAATTCCTAATCGTCTTGATCATTAAATTATTCAGAATTTTCTTTTAGTTTTTTTGTAATTGTTGTGTATACCGTACACTCTTTAATTCACTTTCCAACAATGATAAAGTAACATGACTATATGATAATTTTTTCATGTGACTCCCATTATGCTTATAAAATATACCTGCTCAAATGTACTAATATATTTATAAATGAGGAACTGCTAAACCTTTAATTAAATGTAAATATAAATTTTAATGTGAGAAAACATTTTTTTATTTAATTTATTTTGATAATTTTTGAAATTATCCACAGTAACCTGCCAAATATCAAAATACAGAATTATTCATTTTGTGCTAAACTTGATACATTCATAACTTTGTACAGATCAAATCAAAAATTAAATGAGTAATAGCCATCACACAGTTATAGATGTAATCAGCACGGCACTATTTATTAATTCGATACTAAATCCAATTTATTTTCCAGGTACTCCTTATCATAATTTGAGAATTTACTCGAACATTAAGCCCTTAAATTTTTTATATTGAGCTGTTTGTAAATTCTAAAAAGGTAAGATTTTGACAATAATAGAATACATAATAACAATCCTAAAATTTTAGGTATTTTTACTTTATAATGACTGAAATGACTAAAATTTTATGTCCTGATTTTTTAATAGAATTGTGTAAATGTTCAGTATGTAAAAAATTTCTTTCTTGTGATCCTATCAATTCATTGTCAGATGGAAGCGGTATTTGTAATAAATGTTCGAGTGGAGTTGACAATAAAATAATTCAGAGACAATATATGTTGGAAAATCTTTTAAAGAAAATGGTGTTTCCTTGTACTTTTAAAAAAATTGGGTGTGAAAAGGACATAGAATTTAGCAAAATTAATAATCACATAGCAACATGTGTATATCGACTACGTACATGTCCTCTTTCCTCCATTTGTTTATGGACAGGTTCAACAATGCAAATGCTTGAGCATGTGACTTCCATGCATACAGAGTTAATTTCAAAAACTAATGCTGAATTTAAAATATGTATCGATCAATCATATGAAGAAAATATATTTGTTGTATTTGAAGATACTATTTTTATAGTAAAATACTCATATAGTAGTTTTACTGAGATTCTAAATTATGAAGTTGCATATATTAGACATGAACCGGAAATCAAGGGGTTTAACAAAATTAAATTAATCAATCCAACCGATACTGAATATAAAATTTGTTTAAAAAGGGAAGAATGCAGTTTATACCATGAAAGCATATTTAAGTGTTTAAATAAAAGTATAAATTTTCAGAAAGCACAAAATTTCTTGGGTAATCCCATAGCAATATCCATTATTATAAATTTTATTGTGGAATTAAATATTGAATCAATCAATTATAATTTGCTAAATTCGATTAGGTGTTGTAAATGTTATGACTATCTTGTTCCTCCATTATTTAGTGACGGTAATAAAATTTGTTGTAATAACTGCAGTATAAGAGACAGAAAATTTATTGCTGCAAAATATACAAGTATCGATAACATTATAAATAAAGCAAATTATCCATGTTGTTGGCGGAAATGCAAATTTGTTGGTAAAAGTACTAAAATTAAAGCTCATGAAGAAATTTGTAATTTTCGATTATATAAGTGTCTGGTGTTTGATTGTAGAGGCATGTTTATACTTAATGAGGCTTGTAAACATCTTGAATGGCATAATGAATATTGTAAACATTTTGTGTCAACTTTTAATATTAATCTTTTTGATGATAATAGTACACTTTATCTGTTTACCTATCAAAAGAAAACACTTGTTTATTTAAAGTATTTAATTAATGATGCTAAACTGATTATTTCATTACACATCCAAGGATTACATGAATCAAGTGGAAGTTTAGATTTCCAACATGATCATTGCAAACGCAAATCAAAACCATTCGTGTTTATGCAAAATCAACAAATTACAATCACCTTAGAAAATTTACCAGAGTGTTTTGTATATGACACATCTTTAACTGTTACCTTCTATTTAAATACATAATTAGTGAATGAAAATCCTAAATATTTCAATTAGTAAAAATATTCTTTAATGACAATTGCATTATAGCAAGAAAGACATGTAAAACGTGTTCAAGCAATTAAAAAAAATTAAATAATATAAAAATGTATGCTATTTGTTATAAACTTTTTACAAAGGTGATCAAAGAGAATCGCACAAACACTGGTGACTTTTTTATTTGTGATAAACACCAAATCAATGAAATTTAGTAAGGAAGAACATTAAGCATTTACTGTCAAAGACATCCACAAACTTTGCTTTTTGTCATTGCAAGTGAGCAAGAATCGATGGCCAAAGTGACATCCTACTACTTCAACAGTCAGTGACCGGGTTGCTCTACAAATCTCGGTATAACTCAATCACATCCATTCACAGTAAACTATTGACAATCCATAAAGACAGCATACTAAACTGCAGTGATGTATATTAATGGCATCTGTTATTCTGGATAAGATTTTCAATGGCCACCTTATTATCATTGATTATGATAGTTGATGGCCTAGCAGAATATACTTGTCCTGTTTGCCAAATCATAACTTTTGTACTGTTGAAGCCACTGATGCTCATTACTGTGGTTCAGTGTATTGTCCTCATAGAGTGGCAGCAGTTTAATGTAAATCAATATGATTAAGTTATCCTCAGATTTGTAAAGAAAGTCAATCAACAACTATTGGCATAAAAGGATGTCACTTTGGCTGTCTGCTGTGGCCCACGTGCAATAACAAGAAGTAAATATTAGAAATGGATTTGATACTAAAGGCATAAGTTCATTGACTTAGTATTTGTAACACAAAAAAGTTATAAATGTTTGTACGATCTTTTGAAATGCTTTATATTTTTATGTAAATTTTTATTGTAAAATAAAATTTATTTATATGTTTCAATTTTTGCAGAACAAAATATGCAAATAGATAATTGTTGTAGTTTACATTATTTTATACAATAGCTTATAGAAAAATAGTAACTAGTCAAAATATTTTTAAGTACTTAAAATGTATGTTGAATTAAAATTACCGCAATAAAAATTATGTAACATGTTCCTTATATTAGATTCGATGTATTTTGTTTTACCCACACATATATGTGTTGACTATCACTTATAAAGTTATTAATAAAACCTATAATAAACATATTTTGTTTTTCACTGAAAATTATTGGCTCCTGGAAGGCACCCATTCATATATGAATTTACCTCTCTAATTTTAAGAAATTATAGAATTTATTGATTTTGATTTGTTTTATTTATTAAATTAAAAGCGAAATTGTTTACAACATTTATGATTGGAAACTATTAAAGATAAATTTAATTTTTATTTTTATTATATAATTACCTTTTATGTATCCGTTGGAAATATATTTTTTATTTTTATAACAGACATCTAACAATAAACAAAATTTATCAAATAACAAATATTCGCAATCAAAGAAAGAAAAAGTGAAATAAAGAAAAATTACTTTGTGTTGGTACATCTTTTCCAAGTAGTAACACTTTTCAAGAAAACAGTTCTTAATTTGAATCAGTAGAGTCTGACAAAGTTAAAAGACAATACTGACTGTAAAACAAACAAGAAAGAAGAAGAAATAGAAAAATTCAAGAATAATCTTCAAAATTTACAGACCCTAATAGTTGGTTAGAGTATATTAATGACTATAATAGGATATATTTCATTAGTCAGGCCAGTTTACGTTACAGAAATTCATTTTCCAAAAACTTGTGGAAGAAGTTTTCGTAAACATACTATTATCATTGTTTATATATTTATAGTTATTCCACCAACGGTTAGTATAGTGCCTAATCCGTAGAGGGCGTGTTCCCTAATGTATCGTTTGAAATAATTCTAGTATAAGTTTTAAACCTAATAGCATTGTTTAAGTATTGGTACACAAATTGAAAAGTATATTCTTGGTTGCATAATATCAATTACGTTTGGTTTGTTTACTTTACCAAAAATTTTGTAATTTGAGCTCATGTATTTACTACGTAATTTAATCGAATAGTATAAACAAGTCAAAATATGAAGTTTTGAGAAAATTGCGTTTAAAGATTTTAACCCTTCACTGCTCAGTGTATCAGATATGTGACAAATCCAATTTTTAATAATGAAATCTAATATACAGCATTTTAAATCAAAATCATTTTTGTATCAATTTTGTTACATAGCTACATAAATAGAAAAATCTGATGTGAGACAACACATGACTTTCTCTTACACATTTTAAATTTAATTTTAATTTATTGACCTTAGTGACTTTCCTATACACCTAAATTGTAAACTCCAAAATTAATTTAAAAGCATAAATAATTCATCCATTTATAATTTCCTTTATACATGTACCTATTAAGAGATTTATAATTAAATTTTGAGCTCATTTAAAAAAAATAATTTATAGATTTAAATAAAAAAATATTGCACATAAATCATTAAAATATTATTTTATTTTTATTTTGAGGACGCTAATTGGTATTTACTCGCCAGACAAAACTTTGCTTAACTTTCGAGATTTTTCTCAATAATTTACTTCAATAAATTTTCTCATGAAAACCAATTAGTTCATGTAATATAGCATTACAGGCGCAAGAAATATGTGGAGAGTTTAAAAAAAATCGTTAGAACCATTTTTGAACAAATTACAAAAAACCTAAAAATCACAAGAATGAAGTGGCACTTTCGGTCATTCGATTTTAATGAAATTCTTATACACACATGCAAAGGCAGTAATAAACTTGTATATAAAATTTCACTTTTCTACGATGTTTAGTTTTCGAGATATATTGACCACATACATACACACACATACGTACACACAGACCAATTCCTAAAAGCATGTTTTCCGGATTCAGGGGTCTAAAAACGTATATTTCCGCTAAAAACTAGACATCAAAAATTTTCACCGAAAACATGACTTTTCTCTATTATATTTCATATACGTAAGAAAAAGTATAAAACGAAAAATCGGCTTTGCCATCAAAAACTACATGTAAATTGATATGCCGCACATGCATATTACAACTAGCAATTTTCTAAAATTACTTGTATAGCTATCTACACTTGAAATGAAATTGTTATCTCAATAAGCCATCAGAACCTCATTAGCAACTACAAAGAATGTAGTTAAAATGTGACCATTCTTGAAATATTTAAGTAAACTTGGCAATTACAGTAGATTTAACTATACATACATCATCAATGCACATTCATCAATATTGCATATTATGTCCTAATGTTTGCATATATATTAGCACAAGTTCGCAGTCTTGCTTGCTTTCAAAATTAATGTACCTCAATTGCAAACTTGGCCATAGAAAGTTTTGTTGATGATATACATTTTACAATATCAATATTTATTGATGCATATCGGACAAATTTTCTGGAGATGTCAAGTTAAAAAGTACAACTTATTTGTTGAATTGCCACAGGGAAAACAGGATTTAAAGCCCTGAGGATGGTCATACGGACTTAAACGAACTTCCCAAGCAGATTTGCAACTACTGGCTTAGCGGGAGGACTGGATTCTCAATTAATTTAAGATGTTTTACGTGGCAGATGCTTGGGAAGAGTTATACTGCATGAAGTTGTTGTAAATATAGAAAGGGCGCCACTAGCTTTATTTGGAAAAACAGCTATCTTGGCCAAAAAGCTAGAAACGGCAAGAGAGCAATGAAAAGCTTTAACAGGAAATATTATAAAGATATAATTGTCTCTGAATCACTCAATAACATCAGGCTACGTACTTCTATAACTTTTAAAGATCGCTACTTACAAAACTAATTCGCCTTAAATACCTGAAAATAAATTCACAAACTATTCTAATAATAAAAACATATGAAATAAATCAACAATAACTATAATAAATAAAAAAAGGAATGTTACAAAATCTTAAATTAATTTGTTACATCATAAATGGTATCAATCCAATAGGTTACTAATGCTAATATTGAAAAATGTAATTATTAATTATAAGTTACGGTGAGGGCTCTCGCTAAAAAAATATGGTTACTCTAAAGAGTTAGGCTAATTTAACTGAAAATCATGTCAATGACACATGGACATCAGCTATTCGAAAACAAATATGTGATAATTTTACATAAGAATACAACTATTCATAAAATTACATTAAGAATGTCAAATAATCAAATGCTCTATATTGCTAAATGTGTGACGGCACAAAACAGAAGAACTTATTCACAATTCCGTAAAACACTGCCTAAATGTTAATGATTCTCTTTCGCAATTACAGATGTTTAAAAAAATTTAATGCAACGATCTATTCAAGTTGATCGTCGGAGTTACTTTAGATAAGTAACAAAAAATTCACTTGCGTGCCTGATTGTCTGATGTTAAGT
>JAHWXV010024150.1:0-18028 GCA_024586415.1 Phrixothrix hirtus
CCACGGATTTTACAATACAAAATGTCAAATTTTACGAATATGACAATAACTTATTACACTAGCGACATCTAGTGGTCATTTGTAACAATATAAAAGGCAATCCTCGTACAGAAATTGTGTATATAAGGAAGGATAGTCGATGACACTAGCTAGAGTTTCTTTGCATATTTAATAATTTTAGTGCGTTTCAACGGTCACGCAATTTACACCGCCATTCTAATAGAAGCAGCAGCTGATCCTTTTTGCAATATCTCTACCAGCAATCGATTGATTTAAAGCATTTTACTCTTTCTATTGGCATAAAATTGCAAACAGGAAAAATATGTATTGAAGCACAGGGACGTATTAAATTAATATCGCAAATTGAAAATATGTGTTTAATATTAAATAAAGAGTTTTGAGTTTAGATTTAATGTAAACATAACGAGTAACTAGAATTATCGAAAAATAATCGTTACAACTGCTACCATATTATTATTCAAAAATGTGTCGCTCTAGAATTGTGTGCTAAAAATCATCACATTTCAAATACATGATTTTGTAGTTGAATCGTTTTAACTAAGTTATTTAGTGTAGAGTATAGTGTATGTTTTTTGTACCCATCAACTAACATAAATAGATATAAATGAGGTAAAATGTGTTCTAAACCTCACAAAATCATATAAGCTTTGTGGATTTAGGATTTACTTAACCCAAATTTTTTCAACCGTAGTCAAATGTATAGATACTCATTCAACTGTGATTCTCTATTTGAGAAGAGACCTAAATTATTTTTCTTGACACACTAAATTGATGAGGTTCATTTAGTATAAAGTACTCCCACAAATTATCTCAGAATTAATGATTTCAGAAAATTTGACTTGGTTTACAAATTAATAAATCAATACGGATATAAAATTTAAAGTTGCAGAAACGTTCCGTTAGGGCATTGGATTACAACGCTTTTTGATGCGATGTGCTACTTTATGCATAAGAGGTTTGTCCGGTATTTTTCTCATCAGTTACAATGTGTCTCCAATTGCCTCGAAATTGTAATCCGAGAGATATTCAAAATGATCGTAATGTATTTGTATAAGTTTGCTAACCGTAAGATATTTCTGACCTAATGATTATCGAAGCATAGAACAATGCATTTGCAGCCAATTCAAGTTCAAATGCAGAAACAATAAAAATGATCAGGTAGGAAAAGTTTGTATGCAGTCAAATTGTAACGTTACAATTCATAGTGAAAAGTATATGGGGAAGACAAAAAATTTACATTCTACTCGGCGATAGCTCAGTCGTGCGGGGGTGATTATTAACGAGGTTCTCAGTAACTTCGGAGGCTCTCACTTCGTCAAGTTTGATGGTCGGTATATCTGTAAAATAATTAGTTTGCGGTGGACGTCGTTTGTGGAAATGACGTCGATCGGACTTCAGTCATGAAACGAACTTTGGTACTATTTAATTAATGATCGTTTCGGTTTTCGGCGGTATTAAAGAGATATATAATAGCAACAATTTATTTACAAAAATTAAATGGTTATTGGAACACAAATTAAATCAAAATCACACTAGTTCAATAATGGAAAATAAAATAAATATAAACTTCTGACAGCAGGCAAAATAAAATATTTACAATTACTCGCGTATGTTTAGAAAGTCAGCATTTGTATGAGGCTTATACGACCACAAGGATTTGAAATTAATGCGGCGTTCTAACGAGTGGTGGGCGTGGCGTTTCCTGACTCGGCCAAATCCTGCTTTTCTGTATATTTTGAATACAAGACCCGGCAGTATGTTAGGAGATCTGAGCACGAGCACGTCGCTCTTAGCGGCCGCCGTGTACGTAATTTATGCTAGGGTGAGTGTCTGATGCGAGCACTCCCAACCTTTGTTACCACTCAGCATCGCTTAGCGTCTCTATGGATTGCGTCGGTTGCAGATCGATACTCAGCAACTCATCTGCATATGACGCGTGATTTCGGTACAGCGTAGTCGTGCGTCCGCTATCTATACAACTCAACGCACGACGACGAGGACGGACGCTTGGCATCGTTCACAAACAGTTACAGAGAAACTTGCTTGTAATTGACCCAAAGGCGGTTTCGTTGTTGATTTGGCGGTGTTAACACCAGGAAAGCTTAGTTACGAGGATCCCCGAGATTATGCTATTATACACTCAGTCTATCTTTGTTACAGAGCAACAAGGGATAGAACGTCGTTCTAGAATCTCTGTATACAGATCTCTAGCATACGGCGTCTTCTAACGGTTTGTTAATATGAACAGCATTCAGGATTTTGGGTCGACGAGTACAGAAGACGTTGCGTGAGAATCGCTGTAAAATATAACAACAAAATAGCTTGACTTTATAGAAAAGCTATTACGGTCTTTGCACTAGGCAATATCCCGTACAGAGTCTCATACAAAGACTGATTTGCAACTCGTGAAAGCGTCTTATTTATACTTAAATTTGTAGTTGCGTTCTTTATTCAGCGAACATGGACTCGGGCGGTTTTCTCTGTTTGCTATCTTGTCAATATGGATAACAACTACATGTGCTTTAATTAACTAATGCGTTTGCATAATGTGACACAATATTTCGCAATAGCTTTTAATTAATTTTTACTAACTAATTAATATTTAAATCGTCCAAGATTGTTGCTTATATTAATTATTATTAATTATCAAAACAATCTTGACTGATTTCGAACGGTAACTGGTGATTTATGCATCAGGTTGTGCAATATTTATTAATTAGCTTATAGTATTTTGATAACAGCTTTTAATTAAGCAATTTTTCTATTTGCGATTTAAACTAAAATTGTACACCCGCGGACGGTGTTCGACAATTTCTTAAAGTTTGTTCTGTCTTAATAATTACACTTCCGGAATCATTAATATAGCGAAAACACATAGAATTCTCGGAATTCCATTAAATCGTGTTTCGCGTTATTATCACATTTTGCGGGAAACGCTACAAAGTAATAAATAAAAATGTTTGACTAGGGATCAAGAAAAATTGCCATTTCAAAATACATTGTTTCGAAGAATTTGGCGCAACAGCATAAGGACATCTAAGTTCCATAAAGATCATCATTGATTATAAATAACTTCCAAATAAGAGGTCAGACTCCGAAGATGAGAAAGAGCCAGAAGCTCGTTTATCATTTTCTCAGTCTTAATGTAGATGTGAATTTTTGTGCGATTCCCATTTTTTTGTGGAAAACCGTTATCCCACGTGCTTCTTTTGAGAGGCATGCTTCTATTTGTTACCCTATTTCTATGGCATAAATTATCTAATGAACCTGTAAAGGACGTCGTTGAAGGTAAGATGATGATTTTTCTTTTGGCACCCGACGTATTTCTATATTCGAACTCATTATTGAACTCAACTGGTAGTTGGAGTCTTCTTATCTTCTCTTTTCCGAATGATGAATATGTTAAAATTGCCATATTTCGCGACATACTGAATTAATTTGGGAAAAAGTTAAGGCGGACTTGTCCATCTTTTTTACGAGTTATCTTCTGTTAGAATTTGTAAGTACTTCTTAGTGTTGGACACCAACATGTCTTGATACAATATTTCAATCTGATCTCGTACTGACACTAGTCTGGTGCTGTAGTAGCATCATTTGACACTGTGAAGTAGCATTTTGAGTGGGTACATATCCACTCATATAGTCATATTTTGAATATGGAACCATGTATTCCAAATGGAACGACATTTAAAATATTTGCGAATTTTGTAATTTCATTTAGATTTGTCATAAAAATTAAACTTTTTGTTGGCTTTCCAAGTATTATATTGTCGACTAGCATTAATTTCTTGATATAACCGTGTATGTTGATTTTTCGCTGATCGCATTTTCGGGAGTATGTATAGATTAATATTTTGGTTCTTCCAGTGTATATTTGCTGATGTAACTGACCTAGCAATCTTCTTCATACTTTGTTGCTCTTTAAAAGTTATCGCTGACTATGTTAGGCGACAACATATTACCAGCGCCAATTGGCATTGAAACAATGATAATGTTGAATATGCGAGGGTGATTTGACGGGATGTGAGACTCGAAATGAAAATGCAAAAATTGTCAAACAATTTTTTTATTTTTCAATAGATATTCCTCGAAGGTCAATGTACTTGATCTACAAGGCCCACGTGCCATTATACCTTTTTATAATAGTCGGTATCAAGGTAGTCAAGGTTTTTCTCCCAAAAGAAAAACTTGAGCTTTGGCAACAAATGGAAGTCAGTCAGAGCCAAATTTGGCGAGTAGAGTTGTTGATGAACAATCTGGAATCGTAATTCATGCAATTTTTATCAATGTGATGAAAGCACATTTTTTCGACCTGTTTTTAATGTGTCAAGCATTGATGGTGTGACCTTTTGTAAAGAATATAAAAGAATATCTCTTTCAAATCGGTGGATGAATATGACTTGTCCTTCCACTATAGAGATTGCCGTTTGCATTCGGGAATGCACGTTTCAGCCGACGTAAAAAGTGACTTTATTTTAGATAATGCATCTAGATATTCTCACTCTTTCACACTTTTGACCCGAATTCAACAAACGCGACACTCATTTTGCTAACATCTTGGACATGCCTAATTCAACATGCAAACTGTCCAGGATTATGGCCATCTCCTCAATGTTTATTATACGATCCCGCAGAACAAGATCATGCACCTGAGCAATTATTTCTGGAGTTGTTACAGGATTTGATGGTCCGGGATGTAGAAGTTTATACCACTACATTTCAAGCGTTATATTCATCGGCAAACTGTTTGTTTCAAAGGAGAATTATCTAGTAAAGTTTGCTGCATACCTTCTAAAATTTTCGTCGTGACCATCTTTTTCAGAGGCAAGTCTTAAAATACACAACAGTGCTTTTATCCATTTAAACGTTTTCTTTAAGTAACTGTATTATTTAAAGTAACTGTTATAAAATATCTCTTCTTTCACTTAAACCTTAAACACAATACGCTACTTGAAATTAAGAGTCGTTTCTTAACTCAGAGGAGTGATAGTGCCTCACGTCGGTGTATTTAATTGAAGTTTATGTCATACACAAACAAAGAATTATTTGAGCAAAATATGTATAACTGCTTCGATTTGATTGATGCTGGAGTACTTAGTTGTAGTAACTTTACCTACAATTTCTTTGATCCTTGTATAGAAATGTTAGTAGCTTAATAAAGGCTTATGATTTGACGTAAAGGAGTTTATTCTTCTCAGTTGTTTTTGCTGGATTTAGTTTTGGAGGCTTGTTAAAAGTTGCTTAATTTCCTCTGAATATTTAAGGAGTATTACCGCTATTTCCAATAGGTTGTTTGGATTTGCAATTTCTTCAAGGAGTTGCTGTGCTATGTGGATGAGTTTAGCTGTATCCTGCTTTCCCAGCATCGTCAAGATTTTTATCTCAGTTTGCTGCTGCGCTTTTGGTGTTTGATTTATTGCTACATTCTTGATGTTCGCGTCTCCTTGTTTGTTCTTTGTAAATCTGGCGTATGTTGCGCCGATTGGTTGACTTTGTTTGAGCACTGCCGTCCTCGCCTTGAGCTGCGTCACGCACCCACTGCAATTTGCGGAGTGACCAACCCAGAAGTTTGCACACGTAGCCGGTGTGTTGTGGTATATAACGCATTGGTTTGTAAGATGGCCACTCCCACACTTTACGCATCTATGTATCGCGTGGCAGGATGTCTTGGAGTGCCTGCGTTGGCACCGGTGGCACTGTGTTATCGTATTGTGACTGCAAGCGACAGCACTTCGGTAGTTTTGAATATTTGTTTCGCGTTTGAAGCATCGTCTTTTTTTTTAATTGAACATACATAAGGGACATGGGGATTTTTTCCATGCCGCCTTTGCACATTCTACGTACAGAGAGTACAGGGACCCTCTGTTCTTCTAGGTGTAATTTGACCGTCTCTTCGGGAATGGCTTCAGGGATGCCTCAGGCGACTACCTGGAGGAGCTTCTCAGAGCTGTGTTGATAGGTATGGAAGAAGATTTTTTCTTGCTGCAAAATCGCGACGATCCTGTTGTGGTCTCCTTCGGAGGCAGGCTGGATTGAAGTGCTGCCAGTGGCGTTTTTTGCCTTTGTTATGGCAATGTTTCTTTGTTTTGTTTGTCCTAAGAAAACATGTCAGTACGACTTGTCCCTTAGGACAACTGGTGGTAGTTTTTTCGGTTTTCTTTGTGGCGTTTACTCGTGTACTTTTACTGATCTTGTTACTTCTGGCCTGGTTTTTGCTTATTTGCGTCTACTTGTTGCACTGGCTAATATTTGTTGGTAATTATTATTTTGTTGGAGGGTTTCTCCTTCTTTGAATTTGAGTTTCTCCTCGTTCTTCTTGTATTAACGGTCTTGAATTCAGATTCAGTTTCGCTCACGTAGTCTTCGGATTCTATGGCAAGTTCTTCTTCTGAGGTGTATTCCATCTCAGTTTCCAGGAGTTTCTTGACGTCTGAGATAGTTTGGAGGGTTGTTTCGTTGCTGGTGTTTGCTGATGTGGTAAGTTGGCTATGATATTCTATCAGCGTTTGTACAAGTCCTTTGTCGAATGGGAGATTGCTGAATTTATTGTCGACATCTCAAGGGAATGTTCCCATTATTTTCTGGGCTTCCTGCCTTTTTCCAGCTCTGTAGCTTGCTAGCGCCAAATCTGCCGTTTTCTGCAAGCTTTCGAAGTTGCTTGCACTTATTTTGTTGGTTTATCGTTTAATAAGTTGAGTTTAATGAATTGCGATGCTTGCAATTTGCACTAATATATTGCACTGCACCCGACCCACCGCTACATATTAGAAGGGTCCTAAGGTACAATACAATATTTAACATAAGAAAAATGGAAATACGTCCACACAAGTCGGCTGCGCACTTTCAGCTCTAAAACTCTGCTCTATGTATGATATAAACCCGAAATTTAAGAAAATTTTGAGCGTCAAATAACGAATGACGATTAGTTGAACTGTATTTAGTTGGAAAATCATTAGATGTATTCACTGGATTGTTACTACCTTGAATCGATATAATACTGAAAGGCCGAAGTTCAATTACTCGACCTAATTGAAGAGTCACCCTATCAAATCTGCACATAGGTAACAAAGCTGTTTGTTATACACATACTTACCCAAATATGTGCTTGATTTCTGCCTACAACTGCAAAATAGGGCCATTAGCTCCACACAGAAAAACACCTCCGTAATTATCCGCACGTACGTCTAGAACAGCTTCGGAAGAATGTTGACACATAACTCCTTTGCAGAAAAGTGAGTTTAAAAATTTTAAATAATGTACCTACTTTGGACTAATTTTGTATAATTACTAGTCCAATAATAAATTAAATTACGCATGAAATTATACGAATTAATAAATATAGGCAAACTCTTAAACATTTGACTGAATACCACAAAAGCATAATACATAATGGAATACAATAACACAGATATGCGAAAAATAAATAAGGAGTGGCGTGCTGTTTACTAAAATTTAAATGGTAATATTTTTTCATTTACTATAAAAACAAAGAAGCATTGACAAACATTTGGTCAATATTCACTAAGATGCCTTTTGGATCTTGTTATTTTCATAGCAGTTGAAAATATCCTACAGATAAGAACTTTTTTCATAGGAAGAAAATCTTTCACAGCCAGAGTCAATTAAGAAGCGTAATTTCTAGTAACGGACAGTATCAGAAGATGAACGTATCATTCGCTTCCTCAACAATTATCGCGCATTCTAAATTCATAAATGAATATCTGAAATCCCAAAATAAAGTTTCCTCAAAAATGTTACGCTCTTACGTTATTTATTGTATAGGAAAAATTCTTTATAAAATTTCCTACACTCATAATTCTCCCAAACATATTTTTCGAAGGTATTTATAAAATCCTTTTTCTTGCGGTTTTGTTTATAGTGGAGTAACTTGGAGTGCTATCCATATTCGTGTCAGTGAGCATGAACGTTGTGTTGGGATGAAATATATGTCTAGGTTCACGGCATTGTAGGATATCATTTGTCTGATCACAAAATCCTATTCCAAGAGATCTGTTTCTTTCTTGAAAGAAATCTTTAAATACTTTTATAGTATCAGTCATTTCACCGGTTTTAAAACTTCTTTTCATTTGTATCCAGTTATTCATACCTTGATTAAGCAATGACGCTCTGTAAAACGCTCTGCCCAGATCAGTTAACCGCAATTGACTTCACAAATTTCAGTAGTGTGCCTGATTTATGTTTATTTCTGTGCGTAGGAGATGTGGGATTAAACCCAACCAAACTCGGTAATTTAGCGCAGAAAAATTAAAACTCGCTTAAGCAACAATTTTCACATCCAGCTTAATCTTTTTCCAAGTTCCATTATATCTTTATTTATCACAAAGTTTATTTTAATCAACTGTTTTGCCTATAAGTCTTAAAAAGTTTTTCTCTAAACATAGATCCCAATTTAGACAAACTAAAAATGTTTTACATTTTAAATATTAATAATCAATGTATTTTCCTTCTCTTAATTTGTATGATGGCAATTTTAATTTGGTTAAAACGACGATTGTAGTGCGAATAAAGCACTTTCGTTCAAAACAGTGTTTCAGTTTTTCTTGTGGTCAGACTTGTAATAATATATATATAATATATAAGGTACTTGAGGTTGAAAAACCTTCAAGTTTGATTAAATTCTAGTAGGTCTAACAAAATGACCGTAATAATTGAAGACATGAGGGCAAAAGGAGTTTCCACATTTTGAAGCATCAGTCTTATTGCTTGAAGCGCCATCTATCACTTGGTTGACAAGTTCAGTTCCTGTGTTTCTGAAGATATCCTGGCGAATCCCTTTACAACCGTCGAGAAAACAAGAAGTTTCTTTGTTCCAACGTGGCATAAATAGTTACTCCACTTCCAGAACTGCAGTTGTCGGTAGATACCATTGTTGCGGATTGTTGTGCTTCAAATAATTCACAGTAGGACGTTTACGTATTGTAACGAACTGCGATTTTTGTTGCACGATGTAACAGCTTATTTTCACTCTAACACTTTTTTTAAATGCCTTTACATACTGGAGTAGATTTGCCTTTCCAGAAATTAAATACATTGCCGAATAAATGAAGTGTATTATAAGATAACTCGAAACAATTGTAACACGCAGAAAATGTTTATGCCTTCTAATTTTACAATAGCGATAAACATAAGTAGGACAATTCGACTTTTAGGCATTGTTATGCAAATTTTAGTAATTCTTACCTTTACAGTTAATAGCGATTTGATACGATATCCTTTGAGAAAATATAAAGTTTAGTTTTATAGCCACCGGACTGTTAGAATTGTAACTTAACTTACAAAAATAAACTATGTGTTTACACTACTTCACAATTTAAAATAAAAACACTTTTCAATAGTTAGTTAACTCTGTCTTAAGTCTGTGACATGATTGTTTAAAAAAACTAGGTTTCTTTCAACCAAACTTCCAAAAATGTGTTATAAATTCCCACGCGTTGGGCGGCTTGTTCGGCTCTGAATATAGATAATTGATAGTAATATTATTTGTACAATATATTAGGATGGAAGTATATGTGTGTATATCCAGATGCAACTTTACATTATTTATGGGAAAGGAAATGGATCTACAAGTATTTCACATAGCTTGGATATCGCCAACGAAAGCATTTCCTTTCAGATAAACGAACTCTCATCTTAATTTAAATTTATTTTAAATCATTATACAGGTTGATTTATACCAGGGGGTGGAAAACGAAAATTCGTGATCAAGATTAAACATTAAGCAGAAAATATGACAGCCTTCTTCGGATGGGGTTCCGTTTTCGAGACAGTGCGATTGAAACTTTTGAAATAAAATACCACATGTAGGTTATACAGAAGCTTTATTTAATAACTGTAATCCATGCGCTGGAAGAGAAAACGTAACTCCGATTTACAATTCGTATTCGAAAAGTTCATCGCCCACACCAGCAGAAAACATAATAAAACTATTTTTCCGATCGGCTTCTGTTTTCGAGATGGCGCGACAAGAAGTTTCCAATTTTATTAAATAATAGACATTTGTTCGTAACAACGTTTCTTTGTAAATGTAATAGTTATGTCTCATTTGCTATAATCTGAATTTCCCCATAAATTTAATAGAAAGTCGGAGAAATCGTTTAGAAACAAATTAGTTGGTTGTTAGTTTTAATGCCGTTAATGATTAAAATGAGACTGAATAAAATAGCACTTAAGGACACTGAAACTCGTTACATATTGCAAAATAAAACCAACAGGAATGAATACATGTTATAAAGCACTTAAGCTACTGATTACAAACATGACTAAATATAAATATAATCAGAAAAACTAGATTTCTGCAGGTGTGCAATTAAAAATAAAAGCGAAATTTAAAAATATTCAAATTAACTAATTTTGCTGAATGTATTACATTGTTTCACATAATCGCGCTGTTTTTTTATCAAAAACAATTTATAGTGTTAGACCCACGTAATTAACAACAAAAATATTACTCTGTTAGAAAATTGAAATAAGTTAACATCTATTTCAAATTTCTACAATTGATATAAGTAGAAATAACCTAACAGTATTTCTAAGTTTAAAAACGAAATTTCTCAGACTGTAAAATAAAGTTTACCGTTTTAAAAAGTCCACCATTATAAAACCGCAAGTTTGGATATAAAAATCCATAATGTAAAAATAAACTAAAAATCGAAGAGATCTAAAATGATTTGTACATATAAACGCTTCCGAAATTATAAAATCCTGCCGGCGTTGAAGTTACCGAAGAACGCCGTGCCTGTAACGATTGTTTAATGGTTTTTTACCACCAAACACGCAAACTAATAGCTTGCAGAAAGGGAAACCAATAGTTGATAAATATCAAAACTTCGCAAGAAAATGTATCTTATTTTAGATTGTCGAACACAGTGCTGAATTAACCAATCGTAACAGCTTCGAAGAGATCCTTTGACGTTAACATGTAAATTCCGACAAGTATACTCAAGTAAGTGAAATAAATTACCGCCGATTAGTATTCGCTGCGAGTATAACATTTACGGAAGAATAACGTCAAAGTAAATTATAAATTTCAAATTTATAAAAACGGGAAAATTTTAAACCAAGTTGTTCGTATGCGCATCTATAAGAAATTTAGGCAAATTCCACAACTTAAGAACTCAACAGTTTGCCGACCTTTATACTTGAAGATACCAACTAATTTCAGCGTGTCTCGAAAATAATTTGTGGCTTGGAAACAAATTCATAAATCCTAACTACAAAAGGAAATATCAGAATAGAGATAATAACAAATCAAGAATTTAAAACGCAAGTGAATGTTTGAAAAGTTTTTAAATCTAATATATTTTTTTATAGCGAAGTAAAGACTAAATTTACAAAAACCATTTATCGTAAATTATTTTAATTTAAACACAAACTTAAGCTTTACTACCTGTCGTTTAAATTCCTTAGTATACTTGTTACAGACACAATTGCTCTAAGGGATCTATCCGAAAAATGGTCATTGCATTTCTTGTACAGCTATTTTTTTTCAGTGGAAGTTCATGCTGATTGAATAATTTGTATATACCGAGTCGAAGAAATACACGCTAAGATCATCAGGGCGCTTGATCAGCCAGGCATTAATACCAAACGAGTTGCAAGTCCTCTCCAAATTTTACAATGTTTTGTTTGGAGAACTTTACATAGAAAAGTGTTGCATTCTTAATATTACCAGCGTTTTCATAATCTATAACAGGTGATGAAATACAACGATTAGCACTCGCGATGGCTTGTTGAACAATATCAGCACAACCCGAACTTTAGTAGGTACTTCAATTTTATGGCAAGGCCTTTCCTAGAGATAGTACCAATAACCTACAATGAGTACAGCTACTGGAAGCCATTTCGCTTTAATATGTGCTATCAAGGTAATGGGAGCATCGCTGCATACTGGAAAAACTGTTTTTTGGCAGTCAAACAACCATTTCCCTAGAAAGCAAATTGGTATACGTGGCCTAATCCATTGGCCTACTAGGCCACCAGACTTAAATCAACTAGATTTTGCTGTTGGGGCCATGTAAAGCAAATAGTTTATGCAAACGAAATTTGTAATGTAGAACAATTATATATCAGAATTATGAATGCAGCAGTTCAAATTACAAATGAGCAAAATTTTACTGCAGTTTATAATTCAGTGATTACACGTTGTTAAGCTTGCATCAGAACTGGCGATGGGCTTTTCGAATACTAATTGTAAATTGAAGTTACGTTATCTTTAACAGTGCACCGCTTAAGGGAATTAAAGCTGCTATATGGTATTTCTATCAAAAGTTTAAACCACGCTATCTCAAAAACCGAGCACAATGGGAAAGAATGTTTTTATCATGTTTTTGCTTAATATTTAATCATGAGCGCGAATTTTCATTTCTTGCTTCCTGGTGTAAACCTGCTTGTGTAATAATAATGCTAATTACAACAGTATTGAGGTACTTTAGATACTTTAGCCTTCTAATGCCTTTTATCCCGAAGCTTTTACTTTTTTAGCAACCACGGTATGTGTATTATACTGCAGACTAAGTTTTCTCTAATCACTAGGTGATATTTATTAAGAATACGCTCCACTTCGAAGAGTCTAAAGAAATAATACACCAAATCACTCATCCAAGATTATTTAGTAAGATACCACGTAAATACATTTATGATTTGACTTGTTGCAGTTATTGAACATTTCCAAAAATAATGAAGAATGCCCAACAACTTGAGAAGTTGAGCGGAGCAAATAGATAGCAACGAAGTATGGTGACTTCGTGCACGCTACTGGGTTTCCACTTCGATCAGGTACAATTTGGATAAGTTATCTAAACTAGGTTATGCACTTAAAAATTAACTAATACCTGAAAGAAAATATGTGTTACTACAACTACAGGTTTACATATATAAAAGAAAATCAGATCTGTACTTAAAGATTGAATATAATGATAACAAAGAATATGGTTTACAATTAACAAGTTACATGTCTCCCCGGAAAGGAATAATGGAAATAACAATTTTCTATATCTAAATCAAGGGACCCTTGTGTTGCCATTAATTAAACTAAATCTAAAATGAACAGGAAGTATTGGCCCTAATGGCCTTGGTACTATAAACAATTAAAAATTTTAAAAAACTGTAGTCTTTTATTTATAGCAGTAATTAACTTGTCTTCAATTTCTACGTGATCGACTAATTCATCCCAGCAGGGATTACTTAACGAGGGGTGTAGATCAGTGGAATTTGAAAAAGGATTAAATCACTTACTTGCTGCTTTGAGGATCGTCAACTTCCTGAAAAAATCGAAGATAACAGACGTGCTGCCTAGGATATTTCTTATTGTATGTACAACCTTGTCGGACTTACAACCCTTACATCATTCGGGTAACTCTTCTATTGTATATTTTAAATATCAGCTTGCAACTTTCAGATCTCTACTACTCGTAATCGAAGTTTTCTCCTTGAAATTGAAGGTGGAAGACGAGAGAGGTTAACGTTTATTTTCAGACTTGCAAGCTTTCTTTCGAGAATTGCTGAATTAATATGTTTTATGAGATGTAACCTGGGATTTTCGAATATTAATAATTGTTGTTAAGACGGAATTATACAATTTACAAATTTACATTTGTGATTTTGGCATAAAAATGATACCAGTAATTCACCAATTAGATTTTATTATTACTATTCGGATGTATTATATACCGGGTGTTTTCAAATGAACGACAAATGTTGTAAGAATTTCAGACGCGCTTACATGGACCTTGTAAATATTATTGGTTTGCTATCTTTGAAATTATCAATGGTAGGAGTTTGTTGGTGGTTCCCACATCAAGTTCGAAAACTTCTTACTGAAAGCTCAGGCGTTACAAAAATTCTTTCTAAATATTATTTCATGGGTTTAATTAATTTACCATGGGTGTATTCTTTATTTTGCGTTCGACTACGTACTGATATGTTCTGTGAAATGTATTTATTCTTATTTTAAAATTTTTAATTTTCCTCAGTTTTACTTATTGCATTGCTAGTTAGTAAACCTGTAAGAAAAACTATATCCGGGAGTGGGACGTCAAATTTTTGTCACAATGTCAATATCCTACTCGCTTTGATGGTAGGATATCGCCAGAAGTGCAGTAACTCAATTTGTCAACCAGGCAACCGTAACTTATTGTCGCGATGAACACTTTAAAGATTGCAACGTTCCATTCTTATGTGGTTATGGTTGATAGGTTTAGATTATTAATATATTTAATTTCACATCTTATTAGTTGGACAACGATTAATTCTGTAAGAACGAACTTTCATTGTTATTCATTTCAAAATATTATATAAAGGATTCGTTTATTTGGAACCACTGGGCTGACGATTAAGGTCAGCACAGCTTCCTTCGCTCTGTTTACCTAGAGCTTAGAAGCAATGAACATTATGGGAAAATGCTACTTCACTTCACAGCGCCATTATAAGCAATCCGGGGATGTCACCCATTTAAATTTTCAGAATAGGTTGAGGCCATTCCGACTCCAATGTCTTTAACCGTTCGCTTTGTCGGTTAAGTGACGCGCTATCCTGAGGGATAATTCAGAAGAAACTAGCTACCAGATGGTTCAATTAATCTTTCGCCCCTATATCGAATTCCAGCGAACGATTTGCACGTCCGAATCGCTAGAAACCTCTAATTAGCAATAATTTAAACAATTATATAAATGTAAGAAATACGTTAATAATTAGCTATACAATATATTATTATAACTTTCGAGAAATCTAGGGCGATGTTTTACATTCTAGATTATAGGGTCCGTTCGTTCAGTTAAATAAAAGCAAATTGTAAATTAGAATCATTTTTGATGCAATTAATTATACGCATAATCTTTGGTGAGCGTTTCAAATTATATCATTATTCATAAAGATACGTTTTACTTATTTGAAAACTTCGAAGTAGTTTTAAGATCCTTTGACCACGCCAGTAATGTTATCTTCTAAAACCTTGTGTCGATTATATAATAAATGCATCGATAAATGACGCTCCTGGAAATGGGCGTTTTATTATCGCTTAATAATAAATTATATTTAACAATTAATTGAAGGATCGAAGCATAATGATAATTATATTTACATTACTTTACAGCATTCAACTGAGAGTAATTAAAAATAAAATGTCCTCGTATGGTAGGATAGAGAATTTTACATTTTATAAGTATTTGAATTGTTGTCAACTGTATAGAGATTCTTTCATTTTAATTACTATTTGGTAAAGTACTTAACTGTCTTATTTCTTTAAAAACAACAATTCTAGTTTGAACTGTTTCAGTATTCTTATGTTACAGCCTAAGAATTCTTGAATTTTAGCAAAGACATGGCATTTCCTAAAGTTACAATTAAGGTTGATGTAAGATAAAGAGATCTGTAGTAAGAATATTTTATTTATAATCAAAGAATGTAAAAGAGAGACAACTAAATATGTTATTTGTTTATGATCGTTTTCTTTAATATCAAACAAACCAACGTCAGCATAAGAAATCCAAATTCTACAATCTTGTCTAATCTAAACCTTTAATAGCTCGCATTTATAATCGCTACAAATGCTGGTACATAATAAATCAGATTAGAGAATTCGAATTGTGCCTTTTAAATGCGAACTGTAACGAATCCACAATTAATCATCAACAGTCTCCAGCCGAGGAATGAAAGATCTTATGAGAAGGTCTCCCATTCCGTTTTAAGTCAGCTAAACTCAAAGCCATGACAAGATTTGGGCAAAATGTTAATATTCAGTCAAAACTTGACACGATTCGTTCCGGGAAGCAATTCTTTTAGTTCGGGACTATTTGCTCCGATTCAAATTTCAGCGATTTCCTGAGCTTGAGGAGTGCCGCTCACTAAAACTTCACATCTTTCTTTGTGGTAATTTTAAATTAATTAAAGCTTGTGATACGAGTTACATTATTAAACCTTTAAATGCAATAATACCGTTTTTAATGGGCCTCAAAGCTCTTTGTGCCCCAAAAAGGCTGTCTAAACTGCCGATTGCCCTGAATTAGGTAGCATCTCCGGCCGCCGCAGTGGATAAATGCGGGGTTCTACGCTTACGATGAAAGTAATTAGGCTAAAATTCAGGAACGGCTAGCAAGTGTCAAAAATCGGGAAACAGTCGTAATTTTTGGGCGCCACCTTATTCAAATAGCTAGACGGTTAGGTCTTTTCCGGAAACGAGACAATAAAGAATCTTATTTAAACCGAAATGTTATAATTTTACCATGAGATACTTACTAATTACTTATTTAGCGTAAGCCACTGGAGAAGTACTTCTAATGCAGTTCAGGTCAGACTTACAATGTGTGAATGTTTTACTTACTTATATCTAACGCTTTTCCTGTAAGAAAATTATAGTTACTACGTCTATAGAGACTTATAACGGTAAAATAATAAAAATGTCTGTACTAAATACTTCACTTATAATGACAAAGAGAAATAGCATGGTACAAGCATTTAAAGAGTACTCAGACATTTGTTTACGTAAAACTAAAATAATGTGTAAAATATAGGGGGCCCCTGTTTAATTCCTATAATTATTCTAAAATTAATAAAAAGAGCTGGCCCCGTCTAGTCGTGGCCTCAAATTACAGTTAATATTTCAATTAAACATTCTTTTATTCGTTACTTAAATTTGACACAAACGTAAATAAAATTGTCTATCCGTTACTGAATGGAAGTAAGTTTTTCCAACACACAAAAATGCATGAACAATGGATTGGTTGTCGGATTCCCTAGAGAAACTCAGTGAATTGAGAAAATCGAAGAACGTTACTTACTTGAGGTCTCCGTGATCTGGACTTCGAAGAACAGGTGCGGCCCTCGTTTACTGATTTTTATTGTACCTTGCGTACTGCCTCGTCGGATCCTAGTCGTTACTAGCGAATCGGACAGGTGAACAACACTGATCCCAACCAAAAACTCGCCTTTAGCGATAGTAGGTCTAACTCTCCATTATTCGACCTCCAGTACACATCCATATAAAAAGGGTAGCTAGTTGCTGACTTCCTCAGAATTATTCTAGGCACACACACACACGGAAAAATGCGACTACTTTGCGTGATGTTCGAGACTCTACTGCCGTTAATGGAAGTCTCTCCTTGAAATTGCAGGGGGAAGGCGATCGGTGGTTAACATTTATTTTTAGAAGACTGGATGTTCTCACGGGAAGCTGGTGTACTTTCTTAAGAAAAATCCCCTACATTTTACAAAACGTGAACAGGGGTTTTGGAATATTGATAAATGTTGTTAATAATGGTTTTGCAAAATTGAAAGGTTTACGTTTGACATAAAAATGGTACTGGTAATTCACCAATTAGGTTTTACTATTACTATGTATGTATACTGGGTATTTCCAAATGAATGCCAAATGTTGCAAGAATTTCAGACGCGCTTACACGTTGTAGATCGATATAAAGGATGCTCTTCCAAATATACGTTACGAAATTTTCTAGGATAACTAGCGCTCTGACTAGTATTTGCATCAATCCTGAATCAAATTTAAACTGAAATAACTCGGTATACGGTGAAGGAAATCACCTGCAAACAAAATTTAAGTTATTTCCAGGCGGTACTTCTTTATCATAACTCTTAGTGTGGCTATTGATTCATAACATTCCACGACTTTAAATCTTAAATTAAAGATCGATTTTATCTTATAATACCCCTTTTTAGACAAACATATTGTGTAAAAAAAGTGATTTGCAGGAACGAACCGTATCAACTTTTGATGGAATGCCAGCATTTCATTAACTTTCGTTAGGGCAGATATAATTCAACTTGTCAAGCATTGCAAGTCTCACCTCTACCTCGCTTGACAAGTTGAGTCAATGTGTTTTTAGAAATATGATTTCGGTGGGCGAAACGTTGACATATTGTTAGAACTTAATACAGTCTGTGTCACAAGACGAAATCGCAATAACGCATGTGGCAGAAACACCAGTGTTTTAGCAACGGCCGGCAAAGCTACAGTGGAGCGAGGCGTGGTTCTCCT
>JAHWXV010024211.1:0-26475 GCA_024586415.1 Phrixothrix hirtus
ATATATATATATATATATATATATATATATATATATATATACACATATATTTTTATAAAACAATTTTATGTCATTTAAACTTCTATAATGTTAAAGCTGTTCTAATACTTGTGTTTTTTTCAAAAATAATTTTTTATATTTCCACCATTTTTGCTCTGATGAAGGGGACAATTTATCCCCGAAACGTTAGCCGATAAAAATAAATAATTTCCTGTTCCGTATTTTCATTTTGAAACAAATTCTACATAGTGGTAAAAATAAAAAGAGAATATACCTTAATTTAAATGGTTGAAGATCAATCTAAATAACACTTTTGATAAATAAATGATCCATTAAAATAATTCTTTTCATTTGTTATAGATCTGTTTTAAAATAATGTCCGAAAAGAATAAAAGAATAGTTACCGACGTCCTTCATTATCCAGTAAAAGTATTACAGTATAGTGGTTTTAATACTAAAAGATCTAAATTACAATTCTTTCTTGGAGGATTCTATATAGCTTTAAATGCTTATGTAGTGTGTATTATTCTTCTTCAATTTAAAAAAATAACAAATCCATCTGAATTTCTGGACAACCTCGAAGCATTTTCTGGTTTTAGTCAAGTAAGTAATAAATTACGAAAGAGAAATAGTTTTTATAAGTTTACATTTTCATAAATAGCATGACAATATTTCTTCATTTTAACGCAATTTCTAATATTTTATGTAATAAGCATTAAAATTTCTAAAATGTGGAATACTACCTTTAAACAGACGAAATCAATACTTAAATAATCTTAACGGCAAAATAATTTAAAATGTAAAACGGTGAATATAATAAAAAAATTGATAAACTTATTTTAAAACTTGGGTGGAAGACTTGGTTTGATTAACAAGATCAAAGTTATGATTAGCCCATTAAAACAAGGAATCCACTATATACATCTCTCAAAGAACGTTAAAATCATTTAATTCATCTAAAATTACTTAGAATTTTTACAAATCTGTTTTTGGAACTCTTTTTCTGCTTAGTTTAAGATGTATTAAATTTTAAAGTTTTACTATTTGGAATTATAGTAATTTCTAATTTTAAGGTTCTTACATATATGAATAAGAAAACTACGTAAAATAATTTAGCTTCAAGAATGGCGCTTTTGGAATCCATCAACACTTTTTTCCAAATATAAGGTCAAAGTGATCTATAATCAAGGTTACTGAATTAATTACACGGCAAAGGCAATTAGTATATCTTCAAAATCATGTAATTTGCATAAAGTTGAGGTTCAAGTCCAAGCTCAAGGTCAATTTGTACTAATATTTTCAAGTCCCATTGTAAGCAATTAAGGAAATTCTTAAGGTCAAAACTACATTATCATCGTCATGTCCAAGGTAATTTTAGATCGAGCTTCAATATCATACTTAAATGTAAAAGTTACATGACGGGATTATTTTCAAAGTTAAGATCCATATATTTACATTTTCCATTAAAGTCATCAAGTAATCAAAGATATCTTTCATATCTACAAGGTGAGTTTAAAGAATTTCCTTTTATAAGATGGTATTGTCATCGACATCAATTTGCTGTGCACTTTCATTTTATTCAGCAATGAGAATTAATAGATAGGATTAGACAGCACGAGATCCACCACCACCACTCAAGGTGGTATAGGGAAAATAACATGGGTGATATCAAACTTTTACTCCCTACACTTTTAGGATTATGACGGGGAAGCATCATATCAAAACTGATTTCCATTTTTTTGTCAGTTTTTTGGCGGGAAGTATGACTCATGTTTGGTAATCAAAAGTAACCAGCTTATTATAAAAGTCAATTTCTAGGGAATTTTCATATGTGAAGCATGCCACTACATTTAGATGGAAATTTGAAATATAACTAACAGAGAAAATTGGGAAAATCAGTCATCAATACAACTACAGAGTTTGCAAGTTCGGATTACCGATGTTCGATATGATTTTCTGTCATTCGTAAAGGAACTCTCAATTTCAAGTTAGATATGTCAGTGTATCAAAGAAATAATAGCTTACTTGCGGGAATACTATATAAATTAGGATATTTGATATCCCTTATTTTCATATCAAGCGGTGGGGGGATACCAACACTTTAATATGAACTAATTTTTTAATCCGCGGCGTAGTTATACAAAATTGGTACGTAATTGGGATGTCACACGATCGCAGCTGAAGAAGCGCGCCAAATATGCACGATGCAGGGGTCGCGATTGAACATTTTTGCAGTTTACTGGTGTTCCTCGTGCTGTTCAGATCTCAAATTTTAACAAAGCACGATGTTCAGTTGTAATAAGTGTAATAAAATATTTTTCAGAAATGATGCCATTAATGCGTCATTCTAAAACACGTAGAAGTGGTCAAAGCGTTAATTGTAATATTTGCAACATACAATTTAGTCGACAAGATGCCCTCAAGAGGCATATTACTAATTAACACAAATGCGACATGTGACATGTGCGGGAAAAGTTTCCCGAGTGGCATGGAACTATTTACACATATACATAGTAACCACAACAACATGAAGATGTTCTTCTACCAATAAAGACGATAAAGTGCAAATGTCTATGGATTGGAATTTAATTCTCAAAGTAAAAACTATAATATTGTGGGTACATTACATTATACAAAAGTTGTTCAACCAAAATATGTAAATTTATTATACCTTGAAGAAGGTATTAAAGGTCATTATGTATGGATCAAAGACATTTCACGTCTTATTAGTTTTCAAGTTTCAAAGCATGACGGAAAAAAGTTCTTATGTGATGGGTGTTTAACCTTTTCCCTAATTAATCTGCGTTAACAATGCATAAAACTACCGACTATAATAGAGTTTATACGGTTTTGCCCACACAAGATTTCAAACTAAACAAACCCGGTGACTTAGTTCCAGGAAATATTTTAAAGTTCGATAGTTATGAAAAGAAGAAAAGGGTTCCATTCGTTGTTTATGCAGACTTCGAATCTCTTCAGCGGCCAATTCAAACAAGCTCCCTCAATTCGCACAACAGTTACACGAATAAAACTTATCTTCACGTTCCATACAGCTTCGGTTATTATATTAAATGTTCATATAATGATGCTTTAAGTAAAGATGAAACATATACGGGAGAAGACTGTCCAAAAATATTTATGGAGAAACTTTACGAGGATATTAAGAAAATATATAACAATCGCTTAAAGATAGTGCTTCCTATGGATAAGCTTAACGCAGAAGAACAGCACATGTTTGATACGGCTTCAATTTGTCATATCTGCAATAAATAACTAAAACACATTCTAAATATAATTTAAATTACAAAATACCAAAAATGATTCTGATATTTTTTCATAACATGTCCAATTACGATTCACATCTATTTATAAAAGAATTAGGATGCGATAATGGAAAATTGATATTATTAAAAAATGAGGAAAAATACATGTTATTTACAAAATCATTATTGATAGTTGAGTATGTAGCTAAAAGTAACATCACTTACAAGATTTTTGAGTACTTCTTTGGAAAAACTTGGAAAGAACTTAGAAAAGGAGCAACTGCGTGAAATAACGAAGTTCTTTGCAACGAATGAAGAATTTGATTTATCACGAAGAAAGGGATATTTCCTTACCGGTATATGGATTCGTTTGAACGTTTAAATGAAACCAGCCTTCTAGCTAAAGAAAATTTTTACAATTCCTTGAACGATGAACATATTACTAACAATGAATATGAACTTATGGAACACTCTTAAGTGTCGAAATTTAAACGGTCATTCTAACTTATATCTTAAAATTGACGCGTTACTATTATGCAGTGTATTTGAAGAATTCAGGAATCTGTCTATACACATCCGAACTCGACTCAGCCCAACAGTTTACAATAGCAGGACCTAGTTGGTAAGCCATGTTAAGAATGACTGGAATTGACTTAGGACTATTCACAGGTTAAAGTTATTAATTAACTCAAGGTTACAACTGTAAACCTTAATATTATACATTGATATGATAAACAGATAAGAATAGAAGCGAATGAATCATCATTAATCATATCCGACGCCTTAATAATTTAAAACCACCAAGGTCCCCGGCTATTAGAGGCACGAGGCCTATATTCTCCTACTTAAGGGCACTCAAAGTTGTTTATAGCAATAATCCATCTTTTGACAGTAGGTTTCTTCCGAAACGTTAGACGTCGAATGTCTCTTTGTACCGATCACCACACAACATAAAGTCATGCCTGGCATTAAAAGGTTCTAAGGAGCGAAATATTGGATGTTAAACAGTTCATATAAGTAAAAAGAAACAACATGATGTATTAAGGAATACAATTATAACACGATTAGCAATATACTTATCTTACGGGTAAAAACGCCATAAGCTCTATCGACAAGAATAAGTTCAACTGTGCTTTTTAAAAATGGAATCTGTAAGTCACAATATATTTTTATAAATCTTAATTTGATAAGATCAATAACAGAAATATTTTAAAATCGCTAAATGAACTACTAATAACAAGAAAAAGTAATTAATATGTTATTACCAGTTCAGTACCAAAACAACCTTCTGGGATATACATGTCAGTAACATATATTACCAATGGATTCTAAATAACATTTTAGCATGGGGAATCGACTTATGGTAGAACGCTATAATTCAAGAAACGCTCTAGGGTATCCTCCATTCTCTGACATGACCGCAGGTTTTGCAAGCCCGGCTTAAAGATATGCCTCCAAGGAACCACCCTCAGTGAGGGCTACATTTCATGCATTTCTAACGGGTCCAGAGTTAATAAACATAAGCATATGCTTGTATGTACCATCCAGCGCCTCTTGCTTGTCGGTAGAGGGTCAAGCTGTTGCTGAAGCAGATTTCTCTGACTACTACAGATCAACTTGATGTTAAAGTGCTATTACATAGGCCCATGGTATTAAATATCAAAGAGTTGTTCAGGTTTGGATGTAATGTACTTACCGAATATACTTACCTTATAGCGTTCTACCATAAGTGTATCCTAAATGTTTAGTACCCTGATAAGGACTTAATCCCTTCCGCATACAGGATTGTAATGAAATAGTTGTAAATAATAAAATAGTTTACTCTATACAATTACGAGAACATATTTCTGAGATTATTAAATTCCATTCATCCTTTGCATACGATAAACTTTTGTGTAGCTTCCAAAATACGGGGCTCTACAAAACACGCTGGCACTTCCACTTTGGTTTCACTTAGGTGTAAATATTATTCAAAAACAACATATAAAGAAAACGAAAGTGTAAAACCTTTATTTATAACGAGTGAAATTAATATACAACTGACAAAAGCTGCTGTACAATTTCTGAGATAGAGATATTTATAACATACAAACGCCGAGTTTACAGTGAGGTTCGATGAATGGTTACTAGCATTTTTGAATAACATAATTAGAATTTGGAACCAATATCACTTTTCATTAAAAATTTAGGGCCAAAAAATACGCGTGCATTGCGCTTGGTAATCACAAAGTTTAAATTTTACATTCACTCTAAATGAAAAATAAAAATGCTATAATGGTGAACCTTTTCGAGCTATTTTAGAGTACTCCAGCAAAGAATGCGTAAAATTTAGAATCAATATAAGGTTAGCTTCTAAAGTCACAGCTACAAAATTAGCACACGTTGCGTTCAATAAACATAATTTTAATTTTAAACGTGCGCTAAATGAAAACTGAACAAGATAATGCGCTGAAATTTCTAAAATTACTTAATAGTACCGTTTTTAGTTCAAAAATTATAACCAAAATATTTGCGCAAGTTCCGCTCAGTAATTTTAAAACTTGAATTTTAAATGCGCGCCAAAACAAAACTAAAATCCCATTAAATAATAATTTACAGGTTTACTTAATAGGGCTATAGAAAGGAAGTTACGAAACTATACGCATATTGTGCTTAGCAAACAAAAAGTTTGTACTTTAAACAAGTGCTAAATGAAAACTATAAAATGTATTCTGCTGAAATTTCCAAATTACCTGAAAATACTATAGCAAAGGATTATGCAAAACTTGAAGTCATTAAAAAATTGCTAGTTTTAAAGTTATAACAGAAAATCTTGAGGGCACTGCACTCAGTAATCATAAACGCGCGTCAAATAGCAATTAGTAAATACATACGTATACTCGTATTGAGCTAACAATTTGCAAGTTGCTTAAAATATAGTAAAGAAATTTATGAAATTTGAAATCTGTATTTATTTGGTTCAAATATTATAAAAAGAATGCGCGATTAACGTTTTATAAGACTTACGAGTATTTTACGTATAGCGGTTGCTTTAAAATTTTTATTTATTTGTCAATGACAAAATTATTCCTGAAGATTATATTTTAGCATCTCTTGATATAGTATATCTATTGGGTAATATTTCAAAAGAATAAGTAAATCATGCAAATTTGAAGTATATTCAAATACAACCGAATGTTACGCAATTATGAAAAGAATATTTTTAAAATTATTCAGTTTTATGTTAAACAATACCACTTTGGTGTATGTCGAGGAATATTGTTTAAAAGTCCTTGGATGTCTGATGAGATCAGTATTAAACCTAGTTCTTTCACAATCTATCATGCACATTAATTGACAATTGCTTATATAAATCAGATGCTCTGTTAGATTAAAAAAATAAAGGCTAATTATCTATTAAAACGGATTAATAAGATAATAAACCGCAAATAAATTTAACGTTGAAAACAAAGATCATGATAACTCACTACCAGGTTTAGATTTGAGAGACATTTGACTTAAGCTGTTTTAATAGCAAAATCCTTTATTATCAAGTAAATATATCAACTTTTATTCAAATCATTGCACGAGTAATAAATATAAATTTTATTAAACAGTTAAAAAATAGAATTATGAAAATTTTTCATACTGATTATGTTATAAACAATTATATAAAATCACTTCAGATATTATTTGAAAATTTTTATTTGAAATAATTTGTTAAGGATATTCGTTTTAATAATAAAATTTTTAATAATAAATGTATTAATCAAATTAACCAAGAGGTTAATTTCGCATCATTTTGTCATATTTAAGTGGGAGGAATATGCGCTTTTTGGCATTTCTCACACTACAAATATAAATCAGTCCTATGAGAAAACAATAATTTAAACACCATTACAATATGCATAAAATAGCACATAATTTTATTTGGAGCCGCTATAGCTCTTAAAATACAACAATTTATAAGACCTAACATAAAAATTAGAAATATCTCTGAAACCGTAAAATATATTACAGAACCTTATCTAATATAAATAAAAAATGGAATATTTTCTTTTTCTTTATACATAAAGAAAAATATGGCTATAGAATAAGCGGTTCTTAAGGTATACTAATTTTAAGAAAGCAACTATCCGCCACCTTTAAATTAATTTTACAGTGACAGCAAGCCCTCTACACAGGGGAACTCCACTGATTTTGACTCTCCTAAATCCATTCTTACAATGTTGTAAAATTCAGCTTTTCTATAACTTTTTCCGTTAAAGCCGGTACTTTTAACTAATTTTCCGCACTAAAAGAAAGGCCTATCAAAGTACCGTATATCTATTTCTATATAGCATTTTTTCATTTTCACATTTAGTATTTCATAATGTATATTTTACAGATTCTGGGAAAATCCTTTGTCTTAATTGTACAAAGTTTATCGTTAACAAAACTTGTGGAGGAGACGAAATTATTTTGGGAGACTAACAAATGTTCAAAACAAGTTAAAAACAAATTGGATAATATGTTAATAAATGTCATAAGATATCAAAAGTTCATATATGCTTCGAATGCTTTTAATGTAATTGCGGCCATACTATCTCTCTTGTACGGGAAATCTGTACCAATAGGCGTTTGGAAATATAAAATGGATACATTTTATAAATTTTTCGTATTTATTCAATCCACAGCTTTGGTTGTTATCATTTTTCCAATAACTTCCTTTGATATGCTATTTTTGGCTATTTCGTTTAAATTAATAGTACAATTTCGAATTCTACGCAATTCTTTGAATCAACTAAATAAATCTCTTTATTTAACAAATAATGTTACGGAATATCTTAAAGAGTTGAAGGTACATATTCGCCATCACATATTTTTATTAAAGTAAGTTTCATATTCTCATTATAAACATAACTTTCATTTTGGATTATTGTAGAATACTGGAAGATATGAAGAATGTATACTCGTGGTTATTAGCTGTTGAATTTTTAACAGTATCGCCATTAATTTGCACGGAAATGTACACATTTCTAAATTCGTAAGTAAATTGAATATATTAAATTTACCATTAATTTACACTCTTTGTAACGTTTTAATTTCTTACATTATTACATTGAGTCAATAATGATTCCAAGGCAATTACGAGTCTTTTTTATTTTAATTGAATTAAATTAGTTTATACGTTCAATTTCGTTCCGATACACTAATTGTTGAATTCAAACTGATTAGACGATTTAGATGTACGTTTCAAGTAGAATGATTGAGGTCGTTGAACTTCGGTTGAAAATACAAAAGATATCGATCTAGATCGAATAATTAGATAAACTTAAAATAAAATCTAGTAAAATAACATCGGCGAGACAGTGTAGTTGATCTGCAGTTGGAGACAAAGTATTGAAAAGATTAAACAAAACAAGAAGAATAAGCAACGCTGGTGGGACCGATGGTGAATTTTGAGATGAAATATCTTTTGTGCATCAAAATGTTTTGTACAAGTAATAATTCTAGAATATTCGTGGTACTATTGATATTATCTGAGATTTAACTAGCAGGGTAATTAAATTGGTACATATTATTATTTACCATTTATAATTTTAGTTTCAACATTTTGTTTTCAATAAGGCGAATATTATACAGAAAGTGAACTTTTTAAATTAAACAACAACTTTGCTTATACTTATTAAATTTGTATAAATTAAATTAAAACTAAAATTATTCTAAATAAATCAAAAAATTCGATAACACTTCGTGAACAATATTAAAAGTATTAAAAACGAGAAAATTATCAGAAACATAGATAGGCGTAATGAACAGATGATGCCATCCTTATTGCAGTCGTCCAATGCACTAAAATACTTCCATGTCCATAGCTTATCTCAGAACAAACCGTATATTTAAATCCAACTGAATTTATAATAGTTTAATTTTCTATACATGATATTTATTATTAAGTAATTTCGACAATTTATTTTATAGCATTTGCAGAATGGTCATGGTCAATTTAAATAAATTGCGACACTACTTTAAATGCATGTAATATTATTTGCACTCCTTAATGCTTAAGTTTAGTTTTATATTTTAAATTTTTTATGTATTTTAGATTCGAACTTAATGTATTACGGAGAGGAACGTCGTTCATTTTGATACTATTTCAACTATCACAGTTTTGTATTCCTATAGATTATATTAACGATGAGGTAAGTACTAGTTGAAATAAAATAAGTAATTATACACAAGGAAAGCCCTTGAAGTGTATTTGGGGTATAGTATTCAATATTTAATACGCATTTATTTAAACTGCAGCAACTCTAATACAAAAGCTGATTTTTTAATTTTCGGCGTATGCAAATAGGATAGTATGGCTGGTTCTGGTATGTTCTCCCACCTCTTCCCTTTTGTATTATTTTATATGTTAAAATATTTCCCCCTCCATTTGACCCAATTCACCCGCAACTGATTTTTTGTATGTTTCCATGGAGACCCCGTGGGGCTTGCTAAAGAAACAGATTCCTCGTCCTTCCGCCTGCGTCTAAATAAAGACAACTGAAAAATTTTATAACAGAAATGAAATATATCTTTGTATACATATACATGTAAAAAGGAAGTGAATATAGTTAAGAACTTTGCTGTAATTGCGTTATAAAGATATGTAATTGCGGTGGTAACATACATGAAACCATTAAATGTTCAAAGTTAAAATCATAATTTTCCTACCATAAGACAAATTATTGTTCGGAATTATTTTTAATAAAAGGTGTTTGGTCTTGTTTTAACATAATAATTTGCTATTTAGTTTGAAGTATTGATTTATTATATTTTTGTAATTCATCAACTATCTGTTTTCTATAAAAATCCGGAAACCCGAATTTTTTATTATTTATTAACCAATTTTATTGAAACTTTCAGGGTAATTGTAGCTTACAAAGACATAAAAATGATTAATATTTGGTAATCACCGAAACAAAAATAAACAAGAGACTTTAAATATGTGTAGCGCCACAGCGATTTCTTATGGAATGAGATGGTCGATGTTTGCCTGAGGTATCTCATTTCTTACTTGCTGTATCCTTTGGAGTAGTTCATGACTGTTGTTGGAAGGGTGGTTCACGTTGCCTATTCTTACATCTATTTGGTACCAAACATGTTCAATAGCTGTTAAATCAATATAATCGGAAGTCTACGATAGTAAGTTAACGTTATCGGCTTATTGGTACCTTCTAGTAATTGTTGAAGTATGTGGATACGGATTGTCTTATTGGAACATTGCGCTATTAAACAATTCCAGGTATGGTATTAACACGGGCGCTAAGGTATTATTAATGTAACCATCGGAGTTCAATGTACTAGGAATGAATACTAAAGTGACGTACTATAATATTCAATAGCGCTACAGTATAGCGCTCAACAGAAAATCCTAAATTGTGACGTTCATTGCGTAGTTGTCGGACTCTTGTATGACCATCGTTGTCCTAGAAACAAAACCTCAATTCATCGCTGAAGACTGATTCCATTGATGGGTTCATTCTATTCTGTCGTTAAACCATTTACGTCTTGTCGCATGATAACCTGGTGTAAGTCGTAAACAAATAACTGCACGGTACGATCTAAGGTTATCAGAACGTACTCTTCCATACATCAAATACATGGATGTTCTTTGTTCCACTACTGTCAACAATCGTTTCTTACTCCTCTAGTAGTTGAAAATCGATCTCGGTTTGTGGTATTCCTAGGGCGCCCAGACCCAGGTTGACATCAAAGTTGATGCTATTTTGATAATCTAATTCAATATTGCATAATTGTTCACACATTATGATTTAGGCGCCGGGCTTATATCACGAAAGGATTTGCCGGCTACTTTAAGACCAACAACATGGTATATTTCACAGTTGTCTACTTGCTGATAAGATAAACGCTGGAACAAATCAACGCAAGTATAACGGTGATAACAAACATAAAACTCGTTAAACGTCAAATTTTGGTTTTCAAATTCTGACAATTTTTACATGTATGTAAGTTATAATTATTATCCTGAAACGAAAATACACTCAAATTTCCAAGAAATTAAGTGCTTTTTATTTATTTAGAGAAAACGAATTTATTAGCCCTCCATTTATTTATACTAGGTGCACGAAAAGGAAATATATGTATAATTGAAGTGTATTGATTTAAAATACCAAACAATGTGTAAAAACGTTTATCCTTCGTATATTATAATAAGTGATCTTATACTATAATAAAGTATATTGTCATGCATGTTGTGTGCTCCAAGAATATTAAACTAGAAAAAACTATAGTGCTGAAGGTATAACATTAGAACAACGTTGCTTTTTAGAATTCGCACCACTTTTATTTCTATATTACTTGAAGGTTGAGTCACCTTAATCGTGTAAAATGTAGTGTCGGTAACGTTGATAACAGTTCCTAGTAATGTTGTGGTGAATGCTATATCTCATTTAACGCGTTACAATACTAAGTCCCCAGATATGTAGGATGATTGAAGTGGAAATAACTTGAGAATAATAGGAAGTGCTAACAGATTGCGTAACATATTCAAGCTTCTTCAAAGAAGCCTATTGGCTTAACAGGCTGTATCGCAACCGTAGGAATGGAAAACTAATTTGGAATATTTAGATGGTATTTAGATAAATATTTAATATGTTCTTCAAATTGAATGTGATTCGCCTCCTGCTTATTTAAGCAGACTTTGTAGAATGGATAGCAACTTCATCACTGGGAGCACCGTAAAAGAATATAACTTTTACTAGACTTCCTTTCCAGCGTACAAAGGACTATATTTGAACCACTTGCTAATTTATTAAACTTTGATGCACTTGAAATGTAGTTCTACTGACGACTAATACTGAAGTGCGAGAAGAAATTAATTTTCCTGGTTAAGTATATATTGAATGCAAAAAACTGTCAAGGTGAATACCTATGGGACAGATGCAATTATATTCGAATTCTCCTATCCTGTTGATAATCCTTGTAAATTCCATAGGAATTCTCCTATCACGGAAATATTGTATCCTGAAATAAATTCTAGAAATATAGCAAGTGCAGTAACATCGCCTATTCCATCAACGTAAAGGGGGGATAGATTAAATAAGGCTTGGGATTTGGCGTAGGATTAGTTGAAAGGCAGCTTTCGAAGATGTGGGCGTGCTATGTGAGATAGCAATGGCTTAAAGCTGCCGATAAACCTACTGTTATTAATCAATTTATTGAAAATTTACGGAGTTACGGTTTCATGCCGAACATGAAGCTATATGTAGACCCTGGAAATACCGCCAGGATTATTGCAGTAATTTAGCATACGATATATGTGAAAAATTCCTTTATGGTAATTTCTGTGCCAATTGTGTGATAAAATAACTTTACAATGCAGATTTAAAAGCACTTACGCATCAACCCGTTCCGTTTTTTCGTAATACGTCAGACAGTGAAACTGTTGTTGAAGAAGAACATTTTGACGCTAGCGCTAATCACTAGCAAAAAGAATGTGCATTAAATTAAGATAAAATCAGTAACATTAGATGGTGAAGTGGTAATATACTTATTGGGAAGCACGAAAAGGTTCCTGTCAATCTACATTCTTAGAGAAAGAAACATTTTCAGAGATACTTATCAAAATTCTAGTTAGTGATTAATGCATGTTCCTACAGAAATTTCAAACTAGGCAGAGCCAATGAACTAGGCCAAATTCAGTTACGAAACTGTCCTTGAATTTCATTGGCTCTGATCAGTTTGAAATTTCTATAAAAACAGACCTTATTTATTATAGAAATAAAGTTTTTTCCGACGACCACCACGAAAAGTGGGTAATTTCGCACAGGTTACTATTATTGAAAGTTATACATTTCGCACAGCAATGAAACTGTTGTGAAATGGACATCACGTGGTCGTATGGAATATATTCCACGCGGTTACGTAGTAGGTTGCTATAGTAATATAGTAAAGTCGGCGATGCTTATTCAAATTTAATTGACATAAGTTGTCACGTAATTTTAAAAATTGTCAAGGATGGGTGGTCATCGGAAAATTATAGGATATAACACGTGCTGAATTAAATATTTCACACTCATGAGTTTAAGTTACTGTCCTAACGGCCCGTGATTCAAACTCACACTCGTGCAAAATATCCAACTCTCAGCACTTGTTTTACAATATACTATTGTATTCGTTTTTTAAAATACATAACCAGAAAAGTGGTATATAATTAAATATATAAACTGTTCCGTTTTTGTATCTAATTTGACAACTGTCATGATTACCTGAAAATTTACAGTAAATTAGTATTCTTTAGGATTATGCTTAAAAGACAAAATTTTGTTTGATACTCGTATACTGTCACATTTTAGGACGTCGGTCTGCTTTAAAGAACTCGTCTGATGTTCTGTAAAAATCGATCTCGCGTCCGAAATGTGAGGCGGCAGCGCATTTGTGTCGAAAATAACTATTTATTTGGCAACACTTAGTTTTATTAACGACTAATATTTAGTTAAATACTTTATTAGATAATTACAGTACATGTTCAATAAATATTATTGCATAACATAGTCATTATGTAAATAATAAACGTTAGATAAAGCATATAAAATAGTTTGCTGGCAGATAGTACCGGTTGTTCATCAAGTTCAATCGCATATTTGGCTATGAATTACTCTATGTAATTTGCTTTTCTCACCCTCTGACTTAAATAACATTATTTTGATTTACATGTCCAATAATATCTGGGATGGTCGATACTGGAGTGAGACCTTCACTCCATGCGATGCAGTGGTGGTTATGCATTATCCATGTTCCTTGCCCTCTAAATTCATAATTCAGATTTGATGTGAAACATGATGGTTTAAAAATGCAATGCGAGCAGAGGTACCGTTGTAAGTTGCAAGCTCTTTGGACGTAAAAGTAGTTTTTGATATTTTAAAAGTCTTGGACGTCAACTACCAGCATCATAATTGTACAAAAAATGAAAACAAAGTTAGCAGAAAACATATTTACAAATTGTCATACCGAACTCGTTAAAGCATTGTAAGTGAATACGTGATCATGTAGAATTAAACAATATTCTAATGTATTAACAGGGAGATTAGAATTTGTATCAACCTCAATCCTGAGAACAAAACTTTTTTCTGTAACAGTTGAATAATAGATTATGATATTAGCAAGGAATGCATGTACAATTTTGTTTTATAATAGTATTTGGATATACCAAGGGATTAAAGTGCCCCGTTTAATTTCGAGAGAGGTTTATCTCTTGATCAAAAGTGGAAGAAATAATTTCTCGAGTGATTAAGGGGCGTTTTAGTCTTGAGATATATGCATTATACTTTGCACTTCCGAATAATTTGGAATCAAATGGAATTATAAATTAGACTAAAAGTAAAATGAGATTAAAAGTGATACTTTAGTCTTAGAAACAAGTGATACGTGCGATTTTAATCTCGAAAGTGCAAAAACATATTTATTATAATTATTGTATCAATAATGTGTTTCAAAAAGCTATTTTTGTAGGTTTCTGCTGTTGCTTACGACGTGTTTGGTTCAAATTTGTACACAGAAGTATCAGTTATCTTACGGAATCCGCTAATGCTCATAATACAGCGATCTCAAAGGGCATCGCACTTTAAAGCTGGAGGCTTGCTTGATGTGAACAGTAGTACACTCATTACTGTGAGTATTGTATTATGTTGAATTTAATTACATTGCCACTGTTAAAGGTTTTAAAATTTTCATGGACCATTTGCACCCTAATGAGAACTATGAAATAATATTAATAGAGATGACTACATGGACCTTAATAGAAGAGATATACTTCACGATAGAAGAGCACATAAATATGCATATCAAGCATATGCACTTGATGTACAGTAGTTCCGTATTTCGGCATATTAGATATTTATGATATCACAAACTCGTACCCCTATAAGAATGAGGTATAAAGTATAAAATACTAACGTGTAAACAAATTTATATAGAATAGTTTGCAAAGAAAACATTATTTTTGTTACAAATTTAACATATGGTCTTAATAATTTAATCAATTAATATGCTCAAACCTTGCGACATAGATTGTTTTATATTATTTTTGTAGTGTAGGTTATGTTTTAGCCTGTCACGCTATAAGCGCAGCAGTAATTTGGCAATGGTTGCGTCTAACCGCATTAATCGTTTAGTGCTATGCCAGATCTAGCTTTAAAGCGCTAGATGCTGCATGTTAGACGCAACTTGTTATTACTATTATATCGGTATTTAACATTCGGTATAAAAATTTGCGTCAAATTTCACCAACTGCGCTGGGTCTATGAACATATGTTACATTTAGTATTTCTAGCGCTTTAAGCCGCTCAGTATAGTGTTAGGTGCACCTATTGCCTGAAATACATCTCATAAGATTAGTAACAAATTTTATGAAACAACTACACGAAGTAAGTTAGCATACTAAGACACTTATAAAACAGTTACTATATATTTAATACTTTTTATTTAAGATACATACAGTTACTCAAGCAATATTGTACTTGAATTGCCGAACGAATTCAGTGAACACCTAGAAGTTTAGTGAATCCGAAGCTATCGGTTTTTCATAACTTTATTTTACTGTAGCGGCAGAACAACAGCTTCACCTCAATGAGTATAATATGGCACTATGCGAAGCAGTCGGAAACTGTGAGAATTTTTGCGACATAAATAACCGCAATAATAATCCTTAAGTAACTGTTTAATATTCATATGCGATTTTTAACCTATCTCTTTATGAAGTGGCATTTAAATGAATTTATATAAAAAAACATTGGTACGGTAATATTCATTAAGAGTAGTAAATCATGGGACATAAATGCTTTGTAGTTAATTGTAAATCATTGTATTATAAACCAAATAGAAGCGTAGTTCAAACTCGTTATTAGAATGGCATAAGAAAATTCCACGTGCCGATTGTGAATTATCATTCAACGATTTGGTGTCTTAAAAAGCAATTTAATTCTTTCTTTATTTTATGAGAATGTAACGGTTGTGATGTTCAATTAGATTCTGTAAGATATAATCGGATTAATGAGAATAAGATATTGTCATATTGGCAGCATCAATAATTAATGTAAATAAACAGGTCTTCATACAAAGTAAATTTATGTCAACAATATTAATTATTATTTTGAAGCTACATTTAATTTGTTTCGTAACGAGCTTTCAAGATGCCCCCCTGGGCTTCAACGCTTAAGTTTGTAACAATTTTTAACATGCCAAATGCAGCATAAGACACTGGATGCACGATTTTATTTCCTAATTCGAAAAGAAGGCATGTTCTTTAAATTTTCCTCCACAAAAAATTTATCGACCTCGATCGGATTTGAATCTTGAGTGAAGCTGGAAACATAACTGTTACGTCATTGAGACCGGAAAAGTTACTATAATTCATGTTAGAATTTTTTATATTTTGTTTAGTAGGTTGTTGCAATATATACCGGGTGTAAGTTATGTATGGAACCGGTCTGATTATTTCAATTTCGTTTAATATAGAAATGTAAAATTTGGTATAGATGCAACTCGTAAAGTTCTCTGTCACCTCCATAATCTTAATATCTATTATTGACAATAGCGGGACCTCTATAACCAACTTGATAATATTTTTAAATAGCAAAGGCGGTCGAGTCTGGCACTATTTGAAAGGTATTTTCAAGTAGAATTCAGTGATATGCCACTTGATATGATTATTTTTAAAAATAACCTTGCTATTCTAAATTACAGATTGAGAATCGTTATTTACTAGATAACTAAATAAACTTACAATTATTAGGCATTAAAAGCAATCATTGTTGGTGTTATGTTTGACAAAAGATTGACAGTCTAAAATTGGGGTCGAAATTGATTTAGGGGTTTATTATGGAAAGTCTTACAGAAACAGAGCGGATAGAAATCCTTATGATGATAGGGTACGGTGATAGAAGATGTAGTCATGCAGAAGTGTGCGCTTTGTTTAATGCGGGACACCCTGTTCGCAACCATATCGTTAAATCTACTGTTACTAAAACGCTAAAACGTTTTACTCAAGCAGGTAATGTTAAGGATCGTCCAAGATTAGGTTGTCCAAGAACTGTTATAACGGGGTAAGCTGGATATTAGGCCTCACGTGGTAGAGGTTAAAGCCGTTTTGGTTTTTGAAATCGTTCGATGCTCCGGTTACGTCAGTGAGAGAATGGGAGGTTTTAATGTGGTGTTGGTAGGATTGAACTGTAATTTCAGAACGGCTTTTATAAGTCATAATTTGGGCAAAACTCATAGTATTTTTGGGCACCACCTTATCTTTTGGGACGTTACGATAGGTCGTAGACCTCTGGAGACTTCTGAAAGGGACGCTGAACTCCAATATTGAATGAAATAGTTATAATTGGCAGACTTATACGTACCTGGTTTCTTACACGCCACTGGAGAAATTGTACCATAGGTATTATCTCAAACCTTATAATTTGTGCACGTACATAATTCTTTAAACCTTTTACATTCCTGTAAGGAAATTTAATGTCATACTGTGTTCTTAAAATTAAAGGTATTGAAAATAAGAAGATATTGAATTGATTTAGATAAACAATTATAATCACATAAAATAATCGTTACATGCCTTTCCACTAAGGTTCATGAATAATTTAACGATAGTAAAAGAATAGCTTATCCTAAATTAAGTGATTAAACCATATAGGGATCCCCAAACAAAGTGAAAATGCTTAAACATTGTAATATTAATTAATTAATAGACTAATTATCGAGAATAAACTATTGGCCCCTTTTCGTGAGTTAAGGTGGCCCTAAAAATACTCCTTTCATTAAGTTAAGTTTAAATAATCAAAGTTCAAAACTATTGAGATGAAATGTCCAAATCTCACTTGAGGTGAGCAACTTCCCCAATGAATTAATAGGTAGCGTTAATATGGATTGGGTACCTTTGATAGCGGTAAATGTTGACGGCTCGGTTTCCAGGAATTAATCGTATCGAAAATACTTGTCCCGACGTTCAACCACTCCTTTTTGAGCTAGTTAGGTGGGATAACGAATTTATTAACCCTTGTTAATAGATTGGCAGAAGCGCCTATGATCTTAAACCTTATTGGTTTCCGATCCACGATGAACATAAAAACGGGTAACTAATTCGAATATATTATTCTGGAACGGCCACGACACCTCATGCTAAGCGTACTTTGACCTTAGAAGATCGGTACTCTAATCAATGCTCGAAGCAGGCTCTCTTTAACCTTCTAATTCGCGGGGAACGAGGGTGGGGGGATGTTCTTGGTTTCCAGATATTTTTAGAAACGAACCTGCGTTTGTTAATCGTTGTAGTTAAGTACTGTTTACGTTTGAAAACCAGGGGTGAAATAGAATTTATAATGATAGAGAAATCCTCATTTGTAAATGTTGGTATTGACAGAATATGGCTATTTTACACGTTTAATTATATTGTTTTCCTATATACAGGGTGTTCCCAAATTATAAATAAAAATATTCATATTTTTAGACGCGCTTACACTGTCACAAACGATGAGAATTCTTGAAATGTTATGTTGGACGTTGTTGATACACTGAAGACTTCGTTACACCAACTAGCTGTAAACCACAATATCTCCAAGAAAAGCGTTTTTAATATCTTAAAAAGTCAAAAATTCCATCTTTATAAAGTTCATTTAGTACACGAATTAAGTGAAGACGACTTTGGTAGAAGATTATACTTCTGTGAAATAATGATGAATCGGCTAAATGAAGATCCAAGTTTTCTCAATAACATCGTATTCTTAGACGAAAATAGATTTTTTTTAAATGCCCAAGTAAAGAGACAAAATTGCAGATATTGGGCAGATAGTAATCCTTGGTTGATGGAAGAATCGCACGCGCAATTTCCAGAAAAAGTAAACCTTTGGGCGGGTATGTAATGGTGTTAATTTTGATCTAACCAATTCCAAGACTATCACTTAACTAACGATAAGTTTTACAAAATGCTGAAAATACTTTCCATTTTCAACCGGTATTATTAATAAGAATATTACAAGACCCTTTTTTGTCGCAGATATTTACAATTACTGCAAGAAGATATTATCCATAGTCTTGCAATATTATACCCAAATGAACACAATCCTCACCAAATTAGTAGTACAGTTCGGTTTCAACATGATGGAACCCCTTCACATTATGGCCGGGACATTCAGGATTATTTAACTGCTGTTTTTCCCGAAAGGTGGATTGTACGTCGGGGATCCATCGAATGGCCACTGAGATCACCAGATTTAACTCCACTGGATTTCTTCCTGTGGGGTCATCTGAAACATCATGTTTACAACCATGAACCGGACAACAAGTCGTAGAAACTTTGGCATTCTACGAAAAAACACACAACTCAAAAAATATAGAAGTTTCATATAATAACATCTGGTATGAACGAAAGCTTATTAAATTATCTATCGATTGGCGTGATGAAACATTAGTTTTTCCGTTTAAAAAATGAAATTCGTAGTTATTTCTGATAGTTTTGGAAGTATAGCCATCTTAAAAATATTTTCACCTGAAAGTTGCAAGGTTTGACTATAGTATCTTTTTTTAGTAATTGTAATTTGTTTATTGTAATCCAAAGTCAACTTCCGCAATAGATAAATATGTGAAGTTTCTTGACAACAAGAGAAATGGCAAATAACTAAAAAACTATCCCATTTAGGTATACCTTATCTGGATTTAAAAAGAATTTAATTATCTGTCGAACGCGATAACAAAAACATACAAGTCCGATTTAAGACAATTAACTTTTTGGCAATTTTCGGATAGTTTTAAAGGAGCCTCATTATCTTTCCACTGCAACGGATTCTTAGAAAGTTAGTTATGCAGTGGTATACCTCATTTGGTTTATCGTTAAAAGTTTCATAATTGTATCTCTTTCCGATTTTGAGTAATTCGGTATTATTGAAGCCTCTATTTTGGTCTTTGAGAAACAAATATAATTTTTTTCTCGAAAAGTATAAAAGTTATGTAAATACTTTTTAGATAAAAGTTACATTAAATTTGATGCAAATTCATAATATGAAATAAAAATATAGATATTCCATTTAAAATAACGAAGTTAGGGGCAATTTTCGGTACTACCGGAAATGCCGCCATTTTAAAAATATTATTAATAGATGGAACATAAACATAAGATAATTTACCAAAATTTTACTTTAATACCTCTATTCGTTTTCTAAATACTTTTAACCCTGTATATGCGTTCAAGTTCGTGAATAATGCACGTTTGATTATACCGTTATAATGAAACTTGTATGATTAACATCCGTCTGTTTTATATTAGTAATTTACAAATGAACACGACCGACCTGCTTTTACTGATTTTTCATAAAACATGTAACATCAAATAAAAATAGTGCACCATTTTACTGATCCTAACAGGAAATTAACCTTAGCTTGAGAATTAAATCATGCTCTCCAGGTGTACGTCTTCTTTTTGTAACATCAAATTATCGGTATGGATGCATACAAAAACACATATATTTAGAATTGGTAACATTATTGATTTCATGGTATCCGGCTAATTTTTCTCCCCAGTACTATTTTAGTCCGTTAAGTTACAGGATAACTAATGTATAACCAAGCAACACTTCTACGATACAATATAAATCAACAACAGTAGATTGCTCTGTTTAAAAATCTCAAATCTCCTACCAATCGATGTGCCAATAATTTCAGAGATGTTTTAAAAAAAAACTCGCAGTATGAAATAAAATATATAACGTTATACGTCCGCGAAGTCATTTTACAAGATTCATTACGAAATACTGGACTGAGCTCCTTCGTCGAATTGTCCATTAAACATCGCATATGTACTGTATAATATAAGTTTCCGCACTAGTGACGTTAATTACTGTAGTATACCTGTTACCGTTTGGCACCAATACTAAAACTATTATAAATATATAAGCTTTTAATGTTTACTACTGCTTCTCTAGTTTAGCTGTGCTAAGACACTTTTGTTTGGAATTGTTGTAATGACAAAGACGCAACATTCAGCTCGTATTGCTTGAGTATAACGTTATGCATCTCCTTTATTTTCTAATTTAAGCTTGTAAATATTTGAAATTTTAATTTACTCTGTTATTTTGTACGTATTGCATTCGGTTAATGGAACGGCTTTTCTATCTCTATCGCACACTAACTAGGACATGTCGCGACCCTTTGGTTCCAATAGTCGCATCTATAGCGGCATATACTGTCTTATTTCCATGTTTCGAACACGTGTTTGCCAATTAACTTCAGTAGCGCATTCATGATTCTGCATTGATTACGTGCCGATAATGCGGGTAGTTTGCACTTGTTTTGGCAATTTGAGTATAATAGTTTTATGAGCACATTTCTTCGGCTATTAAAATCAATGCCTGATTTAGAAGAATATGTAAGATACAAATGTATAAGTAAAACAATAAACATTGCTATTAAAAAACTGTTTTACATTTATTATACAATCAGTTAAATAAGCTCCTCTACCAGCACAAATATGTTTTATTGAAAACGAATTGTAGATGTTAGTTTAAATATTGAAAATAGTTTTACTTAGAATTTTTGACTTTCTTCTTCAAATACAACTGTCGAACAATCATATTGCATAAGATTTTAGATAAATTACTAACTAATAGTAGTATCGCAAAATTTACTGCTACTACAACACTTGATTTCGATGAGTTTTCTTACGGATTCTATACTGTCGTTACAAAGAATAATCATTAGTGATATTTTATATAATTTTCTGCTGTAGAATTTTACGTCCTTACACTAAATGTCTCTACTTGTTAGAAAATACTGTGGAAGAACGGGATATGAGAGTTCCCAAAACTGCAAGTGCAAACAATATTTCATTTGATCAAAGTAAAATTTCTCGAGCCACAAAACAGATCTAAGAATTGAAATATGGGCATGAGCAATAATAAAATGTTGCACACTGATGGTATAAATAGAAATCGTTATTAATTAACTCAGAGGTTAAGAGTGGTAAAATTTCGGAATTTTATCTTTACTGGTGGTACGCTCTATATAGTACCCTTAATGGAACACTTACAATTAGTTATAAATAAGTCCTGGACGGTTACAAGTAGTAGTATAGCAACTAACTTTCTAGATATTTCGTTGGCAAGATGGTGCAGAGGGGTTAGAGAGATGGAAAGTAGGGTAGTTTTCCAAGCACTGAGTTTGCTAAAAGAGTGAGATGCAGAAGTGGGCTTTACGAGAGTGCAATAAGGATGGAAAACGAGTAAAGTAAGGGTTGTTTCCGACTAGCATTAGTAAGTGAGGGGGCGTGGCTTAGTATATAGAGTTTTCCGAGTGTTGGTTAGAATGAGCTCGAGGAGTGGGGTTTACGAAAGGACAAGAAGGATGGCATCATGATAGCTAAATGGGAGTGACTGAGTGAAAACTAGTTTGTGAGTAGGCGTGTTGAAAAATGGCCACCAGTAAGTAATAAAGAGGTGTGTCTTGTTTGTAAGAACAAAATGGCGCGTTGAAATGTATTTCAAAGTATATATTAGTAAAATCGTAAAGTTATAAGAACAAAATGGTGCGCCGACATGATGTAGATATTTAAAAATATATATTGTTGTAATTTTGAGGGACTCTGCGGCTTTTATCTTACAACTATGACTCGACTAGGTCTATTCGGCAGATATAAGATAGATCTTGGGTTGTCCAACGAACACCTAAACGTCTGTAAATTTAAAATGTGTGGCCCTTACCCATACCTGTAGGAGTGGCAAACTAATGATTGCAGCAGTAACTATCTTGAGAATAATGAGATCCAAATTTAGTTTTATGAAATGAATAGTATATGTGGAAAGTTCCACTTGCTTATCAAATATAGTAAATAGTTTTTATAAATTATCAGTTTTAATGAAATTAATAGACCTGTGGTAGAGAATATTGTGTATTTGATCAAAGAAAAAAAATGCCATGACAACAAAATAATAAAATAATTTTTAAATGCACGAGGGATTAGTACTGTTAGGTTTAAATTATCTATTTTAAAACAATAAGTGTTGCCAAGCAGCAATTTCTTCTTAATGAAAAGTAATAATAAAAAAAACTAAAATGAATGGGTACTTGCTAACAATAAATTTATTTTCTTATATATAAAAAACCAACAGTTGGGCGTTAAATTACTGAGGATTTACAGTAGAATAAAGTAGTATTCAAAATTAAATCAAAATAATAAAGGATTTAACTCCCATCTATCTTAAAAATTAAATTTTCTATTTTAAAAATCAACAGATAGAGTGTGTTATAAAAGTAATCTGAATAGCACTTACAGTTCAAAGATTAGATGACGCGATCATGTGTAGAAAATTGGTATATAGAGTGCTTCTGTTTCTAAAGATGGTTGAAGGTAGTTGTGCTCTATCACGTTTGGTTTTTGTATTGATGCTAATGTTTGATGGTATAAGCAGCTTAAAGAAATTTAACATTGATTTTCAAAAATTGATTTATATCCGCGCGAATAACAAAGTATAGAGTTCAGTAAACCTTTATGTACAGCTTTATTAACAAAAAGGTTACTTCATCCAGTAAGTATTGGTTGATTATTCTGACAAATTTAATTAATGTTTTATTCAATACAGAAGAACTTGGTCACACTGACACAGTGTTGGCAAACGTTTGGATTCAGAAACTGGTAATGAAATTTAACTTAATGTGCAACAATTTATTGACCACTAATTTTATTTAGAATCACACAGGATTAATGACATTTTAATCGATAGTATTCATTGTAAAATTTTTAAGTAAGTAGGATATCTTAGTTATGATATGAATATGTTCTAACTTTCTTTCCCATTTTAGACGTGAATCGTTATTCACGTTATTCCCATTCTACCGAATATTAATTACATTGAGATGGGAAAAGACATTATAATTTTACAATCTTTCCAACCACTAGGAGAATCATTCAGCTAGGCGAGCTTTAAACAATTTCAAACACGTCACCGTAGATTGCTGAACAAATTAAATTGCTTTAACCGTAAGCTGATTAAGTATCACTAATTAATAACACCTTGATTCGTAGATGAACTATTTACTATAGGGTGTCGTCGAATTAGTAGTACAAGATCGGTGATAGCACGAGATTGAACACTGATAAGGTACAACAATGTATTATGTTTTAAGGCTGAATTTAACTAACCTTATCGATAATAGACAGATGCTGTCACAAACGTTCTATTTATCTTCTTCGCAAAAAAAGGTACTTAGATTAGAAAAATGTATGTTATAACCCCTAATTATCAGATATTTTGTTAAATTAAGATCTAATTGCTACAACAGAAAGCTTTTTGTCTAAACAATTGTTTACATGAAAATCTAATAATACAATTACAGAACAATTGAATCGGAGACAAAAACGTCACATGATTCTGTATACTTATAATAGAAAAGGCACAAAGTTTTGAACCAAAGTGGCAATTTCTTTAACAATCGTAACACTTCATATACCTTGAAATAGATTGTAACAGAACAATTAAACAATAGGTAAGTTTTACTTAAAAATTTAATTACTTAAACAATCCTTTCCTTGCAGTTCAGATATAATTGCAGCTGCAACAAAAGAAAAATAGATATGACAGACAAAATGATATTTAACAGGAGTAACTAATTCAACAGGACTAATAAAAAAATCAAATGAAGCTGAAATCAAATTAAAAGAGTTTGCATTTTAATAATTATGTGATTATTAAGGGGAATTTGTAAGTAAAATAAGTTTTGGGCATGAATAGAATATATTTGTCTTAGTATTCGTTAGTGAAGCATTAAAAATGTTTAAAAAAATGTAAATGAATTTTAATAATAAATTACTAAAGCTATGCTGGAAATTGTATGTAATGCATACTGTGTTGCCTATTTTTCAGGTTATAAACACTAAATTGTGTTATCAAATACAGAAACTAGCTCAGTTTGCTGATTACTACAACAATACATATTTGTAAAGGTTCACAAAGTTAGAAAGAAAAAAAGAAAATAGCGCACCGACATGCATTATAAAATGGCTCTATTTAAAATATTTAAAAAGCGAGTTTTTATGAAAGGCGCGGGTAGTCGGTAATGTTATAGACTAATAGTAGCAGCAGGAGCAGCATAGCAGCAGCTGGAGCAGCAGCAGCAGCAGCAGCAAATACGATTACTAGTGCGCGCACTTAAACAAATTGCGCACGCTTAATTTGCATGCGTGTTGATTGGTGAAGTTTTTAAAAATGATTTATAATAAGTAAGATAGATATATGGTTAGCTAGAGAATAGGAGAATGATGGAAAATAGATGAATACTTTGACGCTTTAAGACTTTAATTTTTAAAAGGATAAGTTTGCTTTTTATTATTGAATTCTAAGAGTTTCTAAGGTCTTACGTAACTGCTTCGGAATTAGAACTTCTGAAGTTTTGTAACGTCCGTTTTGAACCATTAAAATTTCCATTAAATTATTATTTTCTACTTACATACTTTCCACCTTTTTTAAAATAAATTTTCATATATCATTTATTTCTAACCTCAGATTTAATTATTTCAGGTTTCGCATTTTCTACTTTAATATTATCAAGGTACTATTGAACATTTTCTGATTTACATAATTAATTATTCACCCTTAAATAATGTTTAACCATACCCGCCTATGGCTTTTTAAACAACCTTGATTTAATTTTGCCATGGGCATCGGAAGATAATTGAAAATTTGACCTTCTTTTTATAACGTATCTTTGTGAAAACGATACTAAATTTCTGTAACTTAATAGTTGGTTTTAAATTACATTTAATTATCATTTTAAAATCACTGCAACAATTTTTCAGGTAATCTTATATGTTTAAATATATTTCCTAATCATTTCAAATTTGCTATTCTGTAAATTAATTCCTAATAATTTATTTTAGTGATTTTTTGTTGACTTATTCTTTCCTGGGATATTAACTAGTCCCATTACATATATCTCTAACGTTAATTATCATTTGAATGGGCTAAAATACATTAATTCCTATCAAGGCTAAGATTTCGCTTTTTATCAATACCTGGTTAAAAGTATGCGGTCTTGTTGTCCAGATTTATGTAAGCAATGTATTGTTGGTTGCCTACCTTTTAAAAATTACTGGAATATTTCATCATTTTACCTTTTGAACTTGAAAAGTAAATTTCTAATAATGGTTTACAACTATAAACAATTATATATATATATATATATATATATATATATATATATA
>JAHWXV010024218.1:0-13309 GCA_024586415.1 Phrixothrix hirtus
TCTTTTCTGGTAATACAAATGGATTAATCATGATGTATCTATTAATATAAATTAAATTCTTTTTATATTATGAAATTAGCTTTATCCTAAAAATTGTTTTCTAATTATTGGTTTCCCGGGCTTATGGATTTGCTCTGTAGACTCTATGCACTTAAAGTACGCAGAAGTTTGATTTCCTAATTTTATTATTTATGCTTAAAAGGGAATTTTGAAAATATTTGCAACTATATAGAATATTATTCCGTATATACAAGGTGTCAAATTTTTTGTTAAATACATAAACATATATATTTGCCAATGTTTAAATTCTAAATACAATTTTGAGGAATTTTTTTAAACACTTTATCTATGACACATACTTCGGGAATTAAGTAGTGCCTAATGTAATATTAAATGAAAGAACAAATATCTAGTTCTTTAAAAGAGTAATTTAAACGATGTTTTATAGTACACATTAAAGCACCTGGGGCTACTATCGCTCACCAATAAACTTATACGTACCGTGTTTATAAATTTCTGTCGTTCCGTTTAAACGTAACTGTAAAACTGTATTTTTTAAATGGCACACTTTGTATATTATCAAATTTTTCAACTGAACCTGAAATTATTTTTCTAGAGATATACCTACCTTATACATATTTCTTACCGTTTTCAAAATATCCATATCAAACCAATTCACGATAAATATAATTTTCATTTTAATCTATCATAGCAGTTTTGGATCAAAATGAATTTTCAAAATTATAAAAGAAATGTCTTGTTAATATATTACTACTGTAACTACAAAATTTCACCAACATTTTTTAAATATTCCGTCTTGTATAGTATCAAATTTTTCAACTCGGCATAAAATTATATTTTAAAGAGTCTAGAGTTCCTTATAACATTTTAAAAATATTAATTGTTTTATTTTTTTCTAGCCGGTTTTAACAAAAATGAACAACTGAATTCAGAACGCATAGGATAAAAATTATTAAAAACTAATTTTTGACAAACCAAACAAATCTAGAAATTTAATATGTAGGGAATATTTAAATTAAAATTTCAACAATTGGGATACGTATTTTTTCTTAAAAAAAATGTGAAATATTTTAAAACAAAGTGTCTATAATTTAAAATTAAATTAAAACTATATCGATTAAACTAGGAAATAAACGAGTTGCCTTTATTTATTTGAAAAAGTATACAAATGTTTGATTTAAACCGTAGGGCAGTTTAATAAAATTACTTACATGCCTAGGGTTTAAATGATTTTATTATCTGAATAAGCCATCAGAACCTCATTAGCAAATATAGAGAATGTGGTTAGAATATAATTATACTTTAAATATTTAAGTAACGTTCTAGATAGTTTGTTGGCCAGGAGATGAAGCGGGAGGGGGCGGTGAGTAACTCGCGGGGCGGGAGGCAGGGTCTAGCTTTCCCCCTCTGAGTTTTTCCAAGAGCGAGATGCAGGAGTGTGTTTTACGAGAATGCGAGAAGGACGGAATATGAGTAGGGTAAGGGGTGTGTTTACAAGCATTACTAAGTGTGTGGGCGTGCCTTATTATACAAGTTTTTCCGAGAGTTGATTAGAGTGAGCTCGAAGAGTGGGGTGAACGAGAGGGCGAGAAGGATGGAATACTGATAGTAAAGGGGGCGTGTCTTAATGAAAAATGGCCGCCTGTAAGTAATAAAGAGGCGTGTCTTATTAGTAAGAACAAAATGGCGCGCCGACATATATTTAAAAAATATGTTAGTAAAATGTAAAAGTTAGAAAACAAAAGGTGCACCGCGATGTATTTTCTTTCTTTATATTTGAGTAAAAACAAAATGCCTCGCCGACATGTATTTAAAATAAATGTTAGTAGAAAAAATCGTAAAGTTAGAAAGAGAGAAGAGGAAGAACAAAATGGCGTGCTTACATGCATTATAAAATGGCGCGTGCGTGCTGACAATTGAATATCAAAACAGCAAAGTATATAAAATGGCGCGCCCTAGCAATCGCTTTTTTCCGCTTAAATGCGATTGCTAGAGCGCGCACTTAGATGAATTACGCGTAATTTGCATACGCGTTGATTGATTGATTGATTGATGAAGTTTTATTATTTTGAAAATGATATGTATGTCTGTATATGTGTATGTATGTTGTGTATGTATGTATGTAAAGTAAGTAAGTATGTATGTAAGTAAGATGGATGGATAGATAGACGTAAGATTGGTTAGAGATAGAGAAAAGGAGAGTTTTAACTAACTAACTTATACAAACGATTTTAATGACTTTTATTGTTGATTTCTTTTGTCTTAGAGTTAAAAAATTTTTAGATTCGTTTGCATGAAAGGAAAGAAGCTTAGAATTGACGTTTAAATTATTAAATTCTTACATATTACATACAAAGCTATTTTATGCTTTAACTTTGCAAAATTTATGTGAAGTCTATGCCAGGAGTTGCCTACATGAAAGTGGGTGGCTATTCAGCTTTTAGCGATGTTTTTCTACCGTTTGCTCGTTTCAATAAGAGAATGAAAGTGTAAAATTTCTATAGCATGTTTAATGAATAGTTTACTAAGTTACCTAGATTTCTAATTTCTCCTTCCCGAATACTCTCAGTCTACATTCCTATATGTTCCAAATATGACATTTGCGAGCACGTGTTCAAGTTAACGGATAAGAATGGACAAGTTTGTTTTTCTTTGTCTAAGATGGTAGATATACGCGTGCTCTTCAACTTTTCCCACCTTACCTCTCCTGTTTAATTTTATTATGACGATGAAGTAAGGATATATGTGTTTGCATTACGAACATGACTGTTACTAGCTTACGTTCGATAAATTCAGAAGCAAAAATTCATATTCTATAGTTTTTAGTGAAAATTTAATAAGTGTTTTAAGATAAAGAGAGAGAGATAGAGAATGGTTGATAGAAACGCTTACGAGTTATTTAACATGAATTATTATAAAGAAGCAACATCGGTAAATGAAAAGATTCGTGATGACTGCGTGAAAGAGTCTTTATTTGCAAACTTTAATGCGAATAAAATAGAAGGCCGGAATAATAATATGGGAGATGTAACTATTACTGTTACAACCGATAAAAGGAACAAAGAGGCGAACAGTCAGCATGATAATGATGATGATGTTTCTACTAATACGAGTGTTAACGATTACAGTTCCTATTAGGAACAAATAAATAAACAGTTATTATACGAGCGTGCAAAGTGCTAGAGTTGAAGATCTGTTAAATTGTATTAGACATCAATTTCATGACTACAAAAGTAATAATGTGCAACGTAAATACGTAGAAATAAGATTATCCAATAATTCGATTGGATCACGTAAATTACAATATTAAACAGCAACAGCAAAATATCATTGAACGATGGGTATTTCATGATAGTGCGTGAAAAACTAATTAAAGCTAAAATAGACGAAATCGAAATCCGCGCGAACGAACGTGTTCCAGATTACGTGTTTTCTATCATGATATCGGAATTTTTAATGTTCGTTTTAAGTGAGACCGCGGGCATTGAGATTGAAGAGAAGTTGCAAAACGGAAGTGTAACTGTACTTAAATTTGCTAAAAATGTAATTAATTAGCTATTTGCTCTAAATGACGTACTCGGTTACGAATTTGAAATGTTATTTAAATTGAAAATGTTATCGTATATATAAGAACGTGCATTATTAGGTCATTTGTTGCTCTGAATTGGCCCGAGGTTATGCAAACAGCTTCGTTATTAGCGTTACCTCCTGAATGTTGTAGCAAAGTTACAGTAATTCAAAATGATGATGATGAAGGTAGAGCTAGCAACGAACACGTAACTAGATGTAAACTGGCGGATTTAGAGACTAAATTTATATCATATGTACATAATGTCGTGAGTTGCGAAAGAATGAGTCAACATAACGCGATACTTGTAGATATCTTAAATTTATACGAAATCTATCTGGTAGATTTATTTAGAGACAACTTAAATGCAGGACATTTTTAAGAGTAAAATTTTTGTATTGTACGTGTATAAGTAAGTAATTAAGATAAAATGCTTCTAAAATGTATGTTATTGTAATTGTACTAATGTATCTAAACATGACCGCATAAATTAGTAATAATAAAACACTTAAAGGTTTTCCGCTGTTGTTATTATTTCAGCATCTTAATTATAAAAAATATATACGCAACAATCATGATTATAGTAAGTATAAATAGGTTCATTAGAATGAAATAACCGCAAAATGCTTCTTCATAATGAGAGAAGTAAGTACGTTTACTTCTACTATAACTACTAGTAGTCTTAAGATCAATTTGAGAAAGAGAAAGAGTGGCGGTGGATTTGTAAACAGTTTAATTAATAAATTGCCTATTGAATTACATTTACCTGAATATAATTTCTGCGGTCCGAGTACTAAATTAAAGAAACGCCTGAAATGTCAAGTTAAAGGAGTTCATGAGTTTGATGAGGCGTGAAAATTACACGACATAGCGCACAGAGATAGCAATAATTTGAGCGATCGCCATCAGGCAGATGAAATATTCCAAGAAAGGGCGTGACATCGTGTTAAATAAAAATACGCTTCTATCGGTGAAAGAGCCACTGCATTATTAGTAGCAGGAATTATGAAAATGGGTTTAAAAAAGTATAAAAAGAGTAAGAAGCTGTGCAGGAGAACGAGAAGAACAAGGAAAAACAGAGGAAAAGAAATGATTAAATTTAAATCTAAAATTCTGAAGAATATTAACCTGGCCTTCCGCGGAAGAAAAAGTGGAATGTCAGTGGCAAAGGCATTTCTAGTTTAATAAAAACGGCTCTACATATCGCTCGATCCGTAATTAAAAAGTCAGGCGGAAAACAAATGGTGCCTTCGGTCATACCGCTACCTAAAACCGGCGGTATAATTCCTTTGATATCTCTATTTGCCGGACTTTCTGCGGGACTTTCTGCGGGACTTTCTGCGCTTGGAGTATTAAGTGTAGGTGCTGCGGGGATTGCTAAAACCGTAAACGATTCAAAGGAAGCAAAAAAGCACCAAGAGGAATCTAGTAGGCACAATAGAATGATGGAAGCGATAGTCACAGGAAAGAAAGGGCCCGGTCTGTATTTGAAACCTTATAAGACTGGAAACTCTCTTTACTTGAAACCGTACAATTCGGCTTTAAAAAACTAGAAAAGTTACCCCGAAGAGCTTTAACTGACACGGACTTGAGAAAATTTGTTAAGAAACATATTATGAACTTCAGAGGTGTCTTTATGCGTGACAAGCTACCTATTACGAAACTTATATTAAAAGAGAGCGGAATTATTAATTTAGATGAACAATCCGGGGCAGGTAGTCACTGGGTGGCGTATCGTAAAAATGACCTTAAAGTATATTATTATGACAGTTTTGGCAATTTAAAAACGCCTAAGGAAACCAATGCTCATTTTCGGGGATGTAGGATATATTATAACTATCATAGAAAGCAGCACTTTAGCACGTTCAATTGCGGCCATTTATGTCTCAAATTTCTACTTGATACTTACAACGAGAGCAATGACTAATAAATAAGGTAACAATTGCTAGAAATGTCTTAGTCAATATGTCGATTACGGCCAGTTTGGAGGGTGTAGGTAACACTGTAAGTTACGCTTTTTATCCTCCAATTGAATTATTACCAAATCGAAAATATGCGTTAGCTCCAGTGGGCTTTTATGGTTGCAATTCGATACGAAATATTACTAACGTCAACGATAAGTTACATTATATGGTAATAGAAGAGACGGCAGGCGGTAAACCAAAAGAAAAAAAGCTAACCGAAACCGCTATACCGCACGGGTCCTATGAAATTGACGAAATTAACGATTATTTTCAAAAAGAATTCGCCAAGAGATATTTGAATAAACCTAACGTATCTAAACAGTCTAGCGTCCAGCAAATCTTTTAATTAACGGCCAATAATAATACGTTGCAATGCGTGATAAAAAGCAAGTACGGCATTGATTTTGAACAGTCTGGAGGTATAGGTCAAAAATACTGAAACCTAACGTGGAACATTTATCTGATTTCAACGTGCAAATCCTGAAACATACCAACATACACGTAGAGTGCAATATAATAAAGGGAGCATATAGAAACGGTGATGAGTCCGAACGCTATACGAAGTTGACATATCTGTCCCGCTTGGCTTTAGATTAAAATCGCATAAGTAACATTACGCTCAACTTGACCGATCAGAGAGGCGAATTTATAGATTTTGGAAACAAAAAGTTCTCTGTATGGCTTGAATTAAAAGAACAGTAATACGCAAAAACTTGGGGAGAGAGAGTGAGAGAACAAGAAGATGGGTCGCAAGTTTAGTAAGAACGAGCTTGGTTCAATTAATTTATTCAATTGCTTCTTACCTGTCAATTAGATAACACCTGCAGCAGACTCTCTAAAGATAAAGAAGTCTAAAACACAACGCTCGAGACAACAACATCCGCCACATCAATTTAGCAGAGAGAAATTAACTTCAGCCGAAAAACAGTTTTTAACTTAGATTAGCCTAAAAGTACGAAACTAACAAGAAAAACAACTCTCTGAAATCATGAGTGTAAATCTAAACCTTTTTGAACGTATCAGTTTTGACGAATCAATTAGTAAATATAAAACTCATACTTATTTACCGTTCGGATCTAGAACCTATGGACTATCGGTCGAAATAAGAATTCAATTTCATGGTCAAGATCTGATAACGGACACTTACAATAGCTACATTTGTATAGAAGAATCAATTAAAGCTAACAATGAATCTGGACACGGAGCGGCTGATGCTGCTGCTGACAATTCATTTACCTTAACGAATAACTTTCCTTGTTTCCTGTTTGAAGAAATTCGATATGAGCTAGCCGGACAGAAAATGGACGTTCGCAGACTACCAGGCGTGACAAGTTCCATCAAAGATTACGTAACTTATACGCCAAATGGCGATCATGCTTTGGCATTAGCACCATGGATCACGCAAGAAAATCAACAGCCACCTCAATTCCAGCACGTTGTAGATAATCAGGAGAAGAAATTTATATCGTGCACTCCGCTAAAGCATATTTTCGAATTTGCAGAGATGTACAAGCGTCCGATTATTCACATACAACAGGAATTAATTTTGGTCAGAGCGGGATTAGATTCTTGCAAGAGCGGAAATGTAAATTGCAACGTCACGTTAACGAACATCTGCTGGAAAATCGCTTATATAACTCTAAATGATCAGTCGAAAGTTAAATTGCTCAAGTCGTTTTGCACAAATTCAATTATATCGATGCCCTTTAGATAATGGGAACTGTACGATCTACCCGCATTGAAGCAAACTGAAAACGATATTTGGCCCACAAAGACGCTTGGACTACAAAAACCTCGATTGATCCTGGTCGGTTTCCAAAAGAATCAAAAGTATAATAGGAATGCTAATGCATCTAAGTTTCAACATCTAAACGTTACAAATCTGCCTTTCCATTTAAATTCCGAAAAATATCCGCACGGCACGTGCGCTAGAATTTTAGTGGAGACGAATATTCCTAAGCCCATCTCAATTATCTAAGCTTTCAAGTTTGTTACTACAGTAAGGAAATCGTCAATCCCGTATTTGATTCTAACCGATTTAAACTGTGTCCTGTCTTTGTAATTCACTGTTACAAGCAAACAAAACTTTGAAGAATTCGGCTATCAATGTCAAGTTAGAAATGGAGTCCGATCAACGCTTTGAAGAAGGTTCGATGGCCTATTGTCTAATAATTCACGACAGCATTGCGCAGTACACTCCGCTAGCAAACGAAGTAAACGAAATTAAATCCATATAATAATAATAAGTATACGTATTATGTTAGTTTTCAATTTACTATCAATTTATAAGACTAGTGTTATTAAACTATACTATATGATTTATTTGTTAGAGTACAAATATCGTATCTATCCAAAAGTGTGTAAACTATCACTTTATGTATCCGTATTTAAGTTCAAACAATAAAATTTTAAATTATTATAACTTTTTCAGTTACTGTGTGCAAATCGTCTAGTCACCTGCATTTCTAAAATGAAAATTATCTAGCAAAAGCAATCTTTACCGGTTTTAAATTTACACATGGAGGATGAAGATTTTAATAGCAAAAGATTCAAGAAGCATGGCGAGCTATTAAGTAATACAATTAGAAGTTTAATAATAAGACCGAGTAATACGGGAAAAATGAACCTAGCAAATACTCTACTCCTTAACGAGAACGGGCTAAAATTCGAGAATATCTACGGGTTCTCAAAGTCCCTAGGTCAACAATATCAGTTTCTAGAACAAGTTCTCAAACCGATTAGAGGCATAAACTATTACACGTTTAGTGTAAATACAAACATAATACCGTCGTGGGAGGGAAAACAAAATTCGATATTTATATTTGACGATGTATCTTGTGACCGGCAACATAATATTAAGGCTTACTATAGCATGGACAACCGTAATGGAGTAGGTTGTTTTAATCTTACTTAAACCTACGCCTCGGTTCCTAAACACTTAATTCTCGATAACGTAAACATGTTAGCTCTGTTTAAGCAAGACGATCTCAATTTAAAACACATTTATGACGATCACGTGGGCACTGACATGCTGTTTCAAACTTTTTGAAAAATGTGTTCCGAGTGCTGGAATACCAACAAGTACAATTTTCTCTCGATACATAAATACTTTAAGGGTAGGTATAGAGATAGCAAGTAGTGACGGAAGGTGGGTGAAAATGCTAAAATTTGCAAATATTAGTAATAATATCTAAAACTACTACTACGATGAGTGCCGCTGCTGCTGCTGCTGTGAAAGAAAGTGCTCTAAAAGTAAAACTAATCCAAGCACGAGCCGCAGTCAAACGTAAATATAAGGCTTTACGAAAAAATAAATTGCTAGCCGAAAAGATAGTGGAGCGAAAATATAGTCCTATTACAAAACCGCTTAACACGATTGTGGCTAAACTTGAACGGAAGTCTGAGACGGTGCCTGATAAACGAGATGGAGCTACTAATAATGCGGCGGCTAGCGGGAATGAATTTATAGATGCAAGTAAACACGACAAATATGGCGACTATTTCGAACATGAATCGCCGACAAGTTTTTTAAAGTTCCTTACCACTCCATCGATAACGTCAAGTCCTAGCTGTAACGCTCTTAATTTACCTTCGCCTATACTGCATTCGACGCCTATATAAACACGTTCGGCACTCGAGGCAGCAAGAGAACGAGAACAATTAACAAAAGAGGGCCTAAGGCGACTGGAAGGTATACATGACATTTTAGAACAATCGAGGAAACAAAATGAACAATTTAAGAAAACTGTAGCCCGTGCCGCTGAAATTTCGGGAATGCAATCGTCATTACGACCTGCACCTAGTTCTAGTTCTAGTAGTAGTGATAACAACGAGGGAACTTCTGCTAACATTTTACACGCTAGAAGACGTACTTACACAAAAAAGGGCAGCGGTGCTAACAAGAGATCGAGAAAACCTAAAAAGGGAGCCAGAATAAGTCGTTTATTTAAACTCGATAATTCTAAACGCGTTGAATACAAGTATTGGAATAACGTGCTTGAACTAATCGTTCAGTTACAATTACTATGGAACAAAAAGCTTGCCGGTCATACTTCGCATCGAAATGAAATTTTGGCGATATTGGAAAAACTGTATGAAGACGGCCATATCGAAAGAATAATAAACTATTACTATAAAATAAATTCAAGTATACTACATTTAAACAGTTTCATAATGGACATTGACAACTTCGGTAGGATTTTACACGGTACCGCATCTAGGATATCGATAAAGGGCGAACGGGGTGTTGGATATAAACTAACTAAAGATGGCAATTTCGACTTGCAAAATAAAACTTTAACTAATGTAGCAAAACACCAACTCAAGTATCGGATGCTACAAATAAACTTTACGTAACTGACACAATCAAGCAGAGTATTGATAATATGAAGAAGAAATATGACGTAATTTATAAGCATTTTGATTGCTCAATGAGACAGTTAATACATTCTACAGGTGTAGATATGAAACGTAACTTAGAAGGAAAGATTCATGCCATGCGAGAATAAATATTGAAAACTGTTAACGCTGATGTGGAAACGAAGCTAAGGAACGCACAGGCAACATTCCTGAGGGAGGTAAAGCAAAAAGATGATCTGACGTGTGCAGATATACCAAAATCTGTCGAATATAATATTGAAAAACTTAAAATGTATATTATTGCACTTGTGAATGCTAGTGTTATGGACGCTCAACCGTACACGGACAGGAAGAATAGGGAACTGTCATTACCATTGCAAGAAATGTTTACTACTACCACTAAAAATATAAAATAATGTGCAAACAGAAAATTGTAAACGAGCTGCATAAGCCCGTTAGAAAAGCTTTCCTAGAAGACGCACTATCGTTAAAGGATTCAACGATTTATGGCAATCGGACCGGGCTGAATTACTACCCTATTTAAAGGAAAATAACGGCTACAAATACATATTGGTGGTAATTGACTGATTTTTGAAATTTGCATGGGCAAGACCGCTAAAGTTCAACGACCGCAAGAAAGGTTACAAATGCCATGGCTTTTATTCTGCAACACGATAATGTCAATAACGAAACACATCGCAAGCCTAAGAATTTACAAACCGATGCGTGGAAAGAATGTTACAATAAAAAATGTTCCGCATTGATGGTCGCATACGGCGAAAATCATTATTCAACTTACAGCACAATTAAAGCTTCATTGGTTGAACGTCTGTTACAAACGTTAAAGGCTGCCTTGTACAAGAAGTTTAGTTACGCGGTAATTATAAATGGATAGATATCATAGACGAAGTTGTTAGCGAATATAACAATCGAAAGCATAGTACCATTCGCATGAAACCTGTAGCAGTCACTCCGAAAACCAATCTAGATCATGTTTAGGGCAATCTAAAAACGTTTAGTACATATCACCGCTATAAGGTCGGAGATTTAAGAATTAGTAAATGCAAATCAGTTTTTGATAAAGATTTCACGCCGAATTGGAGTGGCGAATTGTTCCGTGTGACTTCAATAAAAATAAGCAATCCTGTTATGTATAAACTCGAAGATATGGATAATCAACCCATATTAGGTGGTTTTTATGCACAAGAATTTCAGAAGGTGAAATTTCTTGATGTTTATCTTACCGAAAAAATTTTAAAGCGAAGGCCCGTAACCGGCGAAGCATATGTAAAGTAGTATGGCTATAAACATCCATCATGGTGTAGAATTGACGATATTGTAGCATAAGTATAATATTCAATAATATTTTTCAAATGTAACGTATTTAGCCTGTTATTTAGCAAATGAGTTAATAATTGGCATTTTATATTAATTTCACTGAAATATCAGTAATAATATACACATATATACATAAAAATTCAGAAAACAATTGTTTTTATTGCCTATAGAGTACAATACTATGGTCCCTAGATTCCTTAATAAAAGCGTACAAGTTCAAACTAATAACATCATATCATTTCATTTCTGACATGTGAAAATACGGTTCCAGTTCCTTAAGGCAGTTCCCGAAGTTTGCAGCAATAAGTGCTTGAACCAAAGTAGTCTCGTCAATTTCGCCATTAAGAAAATTTTCACAAAGCTCAATTCCCTTATCGAACTTTGCAAACAGTTGTTCACATGCAGTATTGGTCTTAACGTCTTGTTCTCCATCGTAACCATATTCGCCTTCGAAATCGGTGAGAAATGCAGTCATTAGAATTAATTGACGAATTCTTGCAACCGCCATCACTTTGCGACTTTAGTTTTTTGCGTTCAAACATAACATAACCAATGTTAGAGTCATTTCCATTACCGTCGTTGTTATTGTTAGTAGTCGTCATTTTTTTATATTACGATTAATGTAAGATGCCAGTACTGTATGTTTTTACCGATAAAGCTAAAGTAATACTAAACAGTCTATCTACATACGAGCAATCCTATACTAGAAGATCCCCTATAAAGCTAGAGAAAATTTGAAATGAAACATGCGTAGAAACTATCATTATTAGAACTACTACTAGAAAGAGTGTGTGTGTGTTTTTTTAGTTAGTGAGCGTTTTCCAATGTTAATTTTAAGAAATCCAACATATGCAGCATCAAACTAAATATACATACATATCCACATACCCGCTTTTATCATGTTCATCTTTGAAATCCATGCATCCATCCACCTATCTCCTTAAATTGTATATAAGACGAAATACGGCTTCAATTGGCACAGCAGTTTGCCTTCGATTCCTGCTGTAATTAGCGCATTAATGAAAGCGTTTTCATCGTCAGCTTCAATGGTAGGATTCACGAGCGCGTTGTATTTTTCTATGTGGTCAAACTTATCGATGAAGGCATCGCATATTTGAACGCAGGAATCGTATATGTCATACCGTTTGAGTAGCTTCCTTCTAGCGGCCCGCGCATCCTTTTGTTCATGTTTTTGTCATCAGTGGTCACATTGAAATCAATTAGAAATTGGGAAGATAATAGCAAGTGACATAGACGACTTTCTGCATCAATCTTGCTATTTACTTGCAAAATATCCCCATCATTAAATACATAGTAATAAATGCGATTTTGTGGAGAAGAAGAAGAAGCTGAAGCCATTTCTTAAATTTTTATACAAGTTTTTAAAAATACGAGATATAGAGATGTTGTTAATTCAAATACTAATTCCTGAATGAAGTTAAGCATTAAATTTATATTATATCTCGCTTGTTCACTAGCCGACCATCGTGGCTCCCCTTTGTTTGAACACCTGCAGTCTGAACACTCGGCCGCTTCAAAGCGACCTGTTCTACAGGTCGGTTTGTTTTGTCTGAAGGCCAACTGTCTACATATACGTATACAAGATTTTGTATTAGATGAAACCTTCATTCTAGAACTTTGATGTTGTTTTTATTTAATGATATGATATGAAATCGGAAGCCAAAAAAATTTAAAGATTTGATATTGTTTCAAGTACAGTAAGCTTTATTCATATTTTAGTATTAGTACAATAATTTTCATGAAAGATAAAAAAAATCTTACAGCCAATTTATATTGTAACTATAACTAGTACTATAGGAGGTAATCAAACCAAATCAAATATATTAATTACTTAAAGTCTGTTGACTCGTATATCTGTGAATGTGTATGTGTATGTGTATGTGTATGTATGTACGTATGTATGTATGTATGTATGTATGCATGTATGTATGTACGTACGTATATATGTATGTATGTATGTATGTATGTATGTATGTATGTATGTATGTATGTATGTATGTATGTATGTATGTATGTATGTATGTATGTATGTATGTAT
>JAHWXV010024226.1:0-12052 GCA_024586415.1 Phrixothrix hirtus
AAATGAGCGAAATAGAGTCGTTCGCAATTATTGATTGTAATTTCGTTATTAATAACCCGATAGTATTATAATTTGTTAAAACTATATAATAATGTCCAATAAAATTATATGTCTAAGTATAAGCCGACATTCTTAAAAATATCAATGAATAACACAGTTTTTAGAACATATTTTACATTTACCGGCGAATTCGACTTTAGAAAATTTCGAAATTCAGCATACTTATACAAACCTAAATTCTTATCAAAATAAACTTGGTTTGATCTAACTAGGTTTATTAATTTCTGAAATACAAGGCTTGAAAGTGAACCGACAATACTTATTATTTTAATAATAGTTTTAGACGCAATTTTGCCTTGAACATTTTTTAGTATTTATATTAAGTTAGATGTGCTATAATTATTATTTGCGTTATATTAATAATTTAATAACAACAATAATTTTTAGGCTTTTGAAGATAAGTATATGTTCAAGTTTCCCAGCAAGAATCTGGTATTACAATCTTCAACGATTACCGTTCTTGAGATTAAAATCAAGAGTCGGTAGAGTGATCTATAACTTCGTATAAAGATACAGAGAAGACTGTCCCTTCTTTTGAAAAGTTTGCGTAATTTCAGAAACAAAGCTATCCGAATAGAAATTGTAAACATTCTAGATTTAAAGCTAATTTTCTTTACTTTTACAAATGAAGAAATTTGGTGCAGTGTTGCTACTACAACAAAAAATTCAACTATTTGCACATCGAAATATACAGGGTTGGGAAGAAGTCCCGTGCCTCTGAAATATCTTGGAAGGAGTGAGATAAAGGAAATGATGTTAAATATAAATGTAATGGAGTGGAATGTTATGTACTTGATAACGACCTTGATTTTGGGATTAAAATTAGAAGTAATTTCAAAGACAACTTGTAAATTTTAAATAGCAAACCCTATTTCTGACTCCAGAAATGAAAATAACGGAAATTTTACATTCAGGTACCCAGTCACTTTATGGGATCAAATTAACCCATATGGGTCAGACCAAGTTTTAGATGAAAAAACTTCGAAGAAGGCATTTTAAAGTAAAATATTAGATGCAAAAGTTGAACTTGACTTTAACACTACAATTAAATTTTGGGGTCATATCAATATCTAGTTGATCTTTTTAATAAAAAACCTCATTTGTCACCAAAAACAAGAGAGATGAAATTTTGTGCAAACTAGTTTGGCCCTAAAGAAGGTAAACAATTGATATATTTTCTCTAGTGTAATTTAAATATTATTAAGACATACAATTTTGGAAAAATTCATTCCTTGACTGGGCATCGAACCCAAGACCTTTGACTTGCCGGACTAATGCTTTGCTATCAAGTTATCCAGGAATTTGAAGACCAGCCGATTTATTAATCCTTCTAAATTTCAATTGTTAGGGTTAATTGTTATTAGCATCCTTAGGGATAACTATTTCGAACATTCGTAAGAAAATTTATGTCACTAATTCTCGTGTATCCACACCATGTAACGTATATAAGGGATATAAAGGAAATGCAGATTACTGTTCGATGATCGGTGCAGATTGAGCTTTCATCAACCACAGACATGCTTCTTGTTATCTTTTGAGTACTTCTAGGTTAACATCTTTCTACTTGCAGAGGTGGGTCGGTTATCGGTTATCTGTGTGCAGATCGAGTTTGTACAATATAGTGACCTCGCAGGTATTTGAAAGTATAAACTCGCTTACGTTGTCGCGAAGAAGCTAGTGAACGCGGAGATGAAATACTCCGAGGCGGAAGTAAACGCAGTTCGCAAAGTGTGCGAGGTGAAAAGGAACAAGGACTCCGTCGACTTCAGCGAGGTAAACCACAGAAAACAGGCGAAGATCGTCGAAACACGAGTTAAGACCTCAAATACATTCGAGGTCTTGCTGACAAAAGGTACCTTCGACCCAAGACCCATCTGCGGTGACCAAAGGCGCTGTGCCGCCAATAGTTCTCCATGCCAAGGAGCAGTATTCTTTAAGCCAGAAGTATGTCGGTCCTCACGGCACCAATATAACGTCGGGGAATAAAGATTCAACCTACCAGGCAAAAAGACTATAAAAAGATGAAGAACTTGTTCACAGTCGAACACGTTCCGCTCCATACATTAATTTTCGTACACGGCTATGGGCCGTAATTAGAGAGTTGCTGCAAAGGAAATTCTAACGGATTAAGGCTTCCCGCGCTATCCGTCCGTTAGATATGGAGGGACTAAACGCCGCACCAATGTCGTTAAACTACTTGGAGTTCGAACGCAATGGATATGGAAAGAAGAAATTCAAAATAAAAACATTTCTGCACCTGGAAGTCAGCATCGAAGCGTCGCATAGCGAACGCGGCAACACATAGTGCCATTGATGTCGTAGCGCAACTGCCACATGGCACACGAAAACCCAAACCACCCCAGCAACTTGTGCCACTGCGCTGGAAATAACACTGCAAGTTCCAAGGGGTACCCCCGGTGCCCTAAACCAACAAAAACTTGCAGCAGTATTAGAAGGGGCGGGTCCTATGCGGAAACCGCGAAAGCTCAGCCTCTAGGTCTCAAAACAGTGAAACAGAGACGGGAGGAGCTTCTTTCCTTAACCTGGATATAATTGATGTAATAAAGGTCGGTCGTATCGTTGTAGATGCTATGTGCACCGCAATCTCCTTCGCGGAGGGACTATAGCAAGTGCTAAAGTATACCGGAAATCTTAGAAATTTTCGGTTTAAGAAAACCCAAATGGGAAGTCGCATGTCGGCACTAAAATAAATAAGGACGAATGTAAGAAGAGGGAACAGAATACTTCGGTGCAGCGCAGTCCCTAAGTCCAAGAGTTCTCGTGTTCGTTGATCCATAAAGGTGAGTTGGATGCTGTCGAGTAGAGGAAATGCGACAAAGAAGCGTGGTAGAAAAAAGGAAATGTTATAAAAGATTTTTTTAAACATAAAGAAATCTATATACATCGTTTACTTCTAAAAATTCAGTACACATATGTCGATATTGTAGTTTGGTTTTTCTAATTAATACGTTTAAAACAGTAATTGTAGTTTAATGTTGTAAAAGAGTTTTACACGATAACAATTTTCATTGATATTCAATTTGTAGGTTTGTGTTCCCTCTGAAAGCGATTCTCAATAACTTTCACTTATTGGTTCTCCTATATCTTGGTTAGTTGCCTTCGCGGTCGTTTTTAATTATGAGTTACCGAATTCCTATCGTATGGGTTTGATATCCATTTTGAGGAGTTTCACCAAGCCGCGAAAAAGCTTGATGTAATTTGCCCTCAAACTGCTGAAATGTATTTGTCGCCTGCTGTCTTTAAGATTCTCATTCGTGGTGGAGATCTAGTCGGAACGGTTGCTCCACTTTTGGGTATGCAAGCAAAGGTTACAGTAACACTACAAGACTACAGGTGGACCCTTAGTAAAAGAATGAGTCGTACAGTTGTTAAAACATCAACTATTGAAAGGTTTATCGGCCCACAAGGTTATACTACTCCTGTCCCATTTAGCTCTATTACTAATAGAGACGATAATACAGAAAAAGTTCAGACCGGTTTATTAATTAGATGATCTTTAATTGTCAAGGTTGTGCGAAACAAAGGCACCCATATTAATCAAGAAACCTTGAAACTTCCGACATTGGTGACCCAAAACTTTTAAATAGTAGATTTCCTGAACTCGTAATTTTAATTTTCGGCAGTTTTTGGAATATTCTGTGACTCACTGTGCACCTTAGATGCTGTTTAATATTTCTTCTTAACATTTGCAGTATTTGGTATTTACTAAAAATAACATAAGAGACCTGTCGGTGAGGTCAAAACAAAGCAAAGGTGTATGCTGACAATTGCCTGGAAATTTTTAGTTCTTCGGATACTAATGTTATCAACCAAGTGGGATCAATACGACACAAACCGGATATTCTATAAATTGATGGAAACGTCCCAGGACAAAGTTGCCAAACCTTGTTGGATACTAGAGTAACCAAGGCAATAACGAAGCCAAATGTCTTCAAGCATAAAAAATTATTACCTTCGTAGTTCCGATTACGGACAGCTATAGTAATTCGTGCAACCGTTGATGGTGAAATTATAACAAAGATTGAAATTAGCTGTAGAAGGTGCATTGAGTATTAGTAGCCGATATTGACGACAATGCAATATTAGGATGGATATAATGTCTAAATTTGGATTTACTTAGCTTTAAAGAATGGTACCCCATCAGTAGAAGATGAAGACATTTCCATTCATCAATGAGACAATTATGTCATAAAACCAATCCTTGCGGAAAAAGCGATATTACTAGAGACGTGAAATAATAGTTATGGGCCCCGGATACAGACTTACAAGCAGAATGCATAGGAATGCTGGAAACGAATCATTGGATTATTGATCGGGGAATTCAAGCTGGAAGAAATTTTCTTGAGGCAAAGGAACTGATACACGAACGATTGATGAATGTCAATGATCTCCACATGTATTGAATAAGGATGCTGTATTGGGATAGTACCGCCAGTGTCATCTGGTGTACATTACATGAAGATCAATGAAAATCTTGTGTTTCTGAACTAGTTGTCCAAATTTCATGCCGTACTCAAGTCTTCGGGTAGCAGATTGTTCCAAGAATAAAAGAAGGAGATCGGACAACTAATTGAAACATATGCTGACATCTACAGCACTAAGGCGGGGTTGAAAGGAAGAACAGACAGCTACCCGCTACCTAGGCTTGATGACCCGTTGAATACATTTTTGGGTTCTAGGTAGTTCTCCACTTTAGGCATAAAAAGTGGATACTGGTAGGTTGGTATGGAGCTTGAACATCGTAATCGGAACGTACTTCGACGAATATCTAAGAGGTCTTGAAGAGGTATTCCCAAAATTGCACAGTGCTCATCTGCAATTTAGTCCGAAAAAGTGCAATCTACTCTAGAAAAAAGTTAGGAAATTGAGTCACCGAGTTTCTCAGAAAAGTGTAGCAGCTGACGCAAAGAAGATTTGAGCAGTAGGAGAGTGGCTACAACTTAAAGATAAACTTAAACTACGAAGCCATACTAACAAAGTTTACCAAAGGAGGCCAGTCCCCTTTTATAGAAGAATAACTGTTAAGAGTCGACTGAAACGCATAAGCAGGTTTTAATAGTTGAAGCTGTTGTAAGAGATCTTAAAATAGAATGCAAATATGTCTTGAATACAGGTGCAAGTCAAATTGGTATTGATGCTGTACTGTCGGAGGTTCGGGATGGATACCAAGGAGAATTCGATATTTCAACAACGAGTTGCCAAAGCCTGAATGGGACTACTATGTTACCCGCAAAGAATTATTAGATGATAAAAATCAATTGTATACTTTTGCAAATATCTTTATGGGTGGAACTTTCTACTTGGGACTGATCACGCAATATTTAAATGGTTCCTACGGTTTAGAAATTCAGAAAGACAAACCGCGAGATGAATTATACGGCTTTATGGTGAAACGTCATGCCTGAAGCAACCATCGTAATGCTGATGCTTTATCGAGAAAACCTTGTCCAAAAGATTGATACCGCTGCTTTTGGCTGGAATCAAAATTTGAAGAAAACTTCAAACGTACCATTATTAATAACGATTCTTGGGAATCAGAAAAGGTGCGATAAAATCAAGAAAGCGATTCAGATGTAAAGCTACTTCTGAAATGGAAGAATATAAATCGAAGTCCTACAGGGAAATAAGTGGCCCCATTTAGTAGCATCAATAGACTCAATAGGATTCACAGATCCAGAACGGGCTTCTGAAGATAACCCTGTGGAATTAAGGTGGAACTGACAAACGGGCGCAGTTGATAATTCCGTAGAATAGATTGGCATAAATTTTGCATGAGGGGGGTATATGTGTAAAGAAGGCACTGGATACGATTTGCGAACGATTTTATTGCGCGAATTTGCCCATTTGGAAGACGGAGAGCATCAATGGAACAGTATAACGTGGGAAAATCTTATAAAAATGTATTGATATAGCAGGTCTATTTTCGGAAACAGATTCAGGTAATAAATACATCTTAGTGGCGATGGATTATTTTAGTAAATGGACTAAAGCATATGCTCTACCAAATTAGGAGAAAGCTATAGAAGCTGAAACAATTATGAAGGAGCTCTTAAGCCGTTTTGGAATTCCATCGGAACTGCATTCCGACCAAAGACGAAATTGTGGGTCCATCTTGTTCCAAAGCCTTTGCGAATTGTTAAAAATACGGAAGACTAGTACTACCACTCTTTATATGCAGTCAGAATGAATGATAGAGCGCAGGAAGTGAACTATAGGGAAGGTAGTCTCAGACTGTCAACGATAGTGAGATCAATACTTGAATCTGTTCCTAATGTCGTATCGGGCGGTAAGGCTACCATGTGATATCGAACTTGACAGTAGGTCCGGTGAAGAGAAGAATTCCGGAGAGCTTTTGACGGAAGCTGAACTCTATGCATGAGAGTACGCGATAACATTCAGACTGCGAGTGATCGGACGCGCTATTATGATGTATACTCCAAGTTTAAATGATTTCAACCCTAGTCGCAGTGACGACGAGGTCTACTAGCCAAACTACAACGGCCTTGAGCAAACACGCCCAAAGTTATTACTAGGAGCAACGATGAAATATGCCGAATTAGGAAGGGAAACTTAAAGAGGCATACGTGAATCGGTTAGTTCCGTACGCGCGCTGGTATGAATGCCCACCGAGAACAACCTTAACAAAGGGCGTACCACTTCAAGTCACGAGTGACGAATTGCCATTTTTAGACTTCATAACAGCCTTCACAGATTCCCGTAAAGCGCGATTAAATGATACCACTGAACAGTATATACATTTTTTTGATTTACCAAAAGAGTGTCGTTTGGCTAATTGTATTGTAAAAAGTCTGCGGACGCCTTGTTGTATTGGTTGAGAGTTTAAAGGGTGTTATGGCGGTCTAGAGGAGATACTACAGTAGAGTGCGGAAATTTCAAAGGCTGCCATCTACGGCGCCGTCACCGCCAGGTTATCCGAATTATCAAACTATGATCACATGGCTATGAAAACTTATAAGAGACGTTGTGGTACTTCGAAAATTGATTTTGTGCAAATGGTGGCAGAAATATTGGTAAGGAGTTAGACAAACTTAACTAGCGAGTGGCACGCAACATTGAAAAGTAAGCGTTTCTAGTCTGTAATTGGAATTCAAGAGATGTCCTGCCAAGTAAGAAAACATTTGACTCCACTTTTACAAGAGCATGGATTGCAAGAACAGCTCGCAGTGTAGATTTCGCCATGGATCCTTAATACAAAAATCGCAGTAGAAGAATCTCAACTATAGAAATCGGGATTGCTGTTGCAGGACGCGACATCCTTAAGGAGGTACAACAAAAATTAGCAATGACTTATATTATGAGTTACCTGACATATTATCGTGTCATGCCCTATATTGAATTACCTTTTTAACTTTCCTAGAATTTATAGTTCAAATATAAATAGATGAAATGCTAGTTAGAGAGCTACTGTAATTAATATTGGCGTATCAAGACATTAACAGATATACTGTGCTTGAAAATAAATGTATTTATATCTGCGTATTGAATAATAGTTAGTTGTAGATTGAGTAAACTAAAGAAGTAAAATAATTAGTTTAACCACTGTTAAAGTATTGTAAACATTAGAACAATACAAAATATAATAGGACTGCAAGTGAATGGTTGCTAAGCGCTACTATAAGAAAAATTAAATATGCAGTATACGTATCTTAGAAGTATGTTCTCTATTAAATAATGATATTCATTACCCACTCCCGTGGGTAATACCCTATTTCAGTCAAAAATTGTGTCTTAATGTATAAATTGCAAAATTGCCTTTGCAGCATAACTTAGAATAACTAATACCTAAAAATAATTTTTGTAAAATGTCAATTTATTAAGCATTGTTTTAACAACAATTAACTAAATATAATGGTTTGGATAGCCGTAGAAAAATTATATTATTCTACTCGCGTACGCTAATGTCTAATGCCATTGTAATAAAAATTATAATAATTTGCACCAATGAAAGTTTTTATAGAAAATAAAGGATTTAAGTAAGTTCAGATTCAAGGAACACCTACAATTTTCTTAAGTTTATTGTACGTTTTGAAAAAGACTGATAGATCTTTTCAAATTTAAATATTCTGATCAATGAAAACGGCCAGTTTTTAAATAAAATTTGGCAAGATAATATTAAATGTCAAGTTTGGATTACCTCATTTTTTCAGAAAACACATATCAATATGCACATCTGTCAAAATTTAACAGGTTTAACGTTAATTCAAAGCTTTCTAATCATTTCTTTGATAAAGATTTGGTTTACATATCAATTGCTTACTTAGATTTATTTTGGAACTCTGTCAATTATTTTAAACTTTTATTATCATTGAAAAGAATAGCTTTGGAATTGGAATTGATCAATTATAGTTAGTGTAATAACCCAAATACATTAATTTATTACGATCAGCGACATGTTAGTCAAAAGCAAATAATCTTCACACCACTTGAAAAATATAAGTTCGCTAATCGTTCTTTATGTTAAACTTTTTAAAACCACTTCCAGTGGGGTTAAAACCTTTAAGACTGATTTTCATTGGTTTAAATCCTTGTAATAAAACATATCAAAAAAATTTGAAGCGCCTTTAGCCAAAGCCTCTACTTACATGGTAGATTTTAGTATGTCTATTTCTTTATCATCACCGTTGGTGGATTTTCCAACTACTGATATGTCTTCAATACTACAAAATGCTGAAGACGGTCGTGATAATTCTGCGTCAAGCAATTCCATTTCTTCGTTTTCAAAATCACGATCAGCTAGTAAAAGTCCAGGCATTTCATTATCTATCGTGGGTTCATCTTTGTTTGATTTAAAAATATTTTGTAAGAACCCAGTCAATTTATTTTTTTGGGCTATTAATGTCTTTTTCTTGAACAGATTTTTTGGTAGTTTAAGGCCACTAAAATGCAAAACCCAAATATTTACTTCTTGGGAAGGATCATTATTGAGCGCAAGAAAAGGTTAATGCCAAAACTTGTCCAACTTAATTTTTGTTCATAATATTTATATCTCGAAATCTACAAGCTGCAAAGGATTAGGACTTACCGGGCACAATCACCATGCCATGCAGGTCGGGTGCTGTCACCAGAATCATCTGTAAAACTGGACCTGGGAAGTGCAAAGGTTGGAGAATGTGTACAAAGACGGTTGATAGGTGCATGTCATGACCATAGAAGATTGGATATAGACACATACAAGAAGAAAGAAAAAGAATAAGGAAGACTATAGAATATCTAGAAAAAGATAGAAAGCTAACATGCTGTATTAAAAAAAAACTCTTACGCTATTTTCTCGCTAGGAGAGCGCCAAGGCACATCGTCTTCTAATTCATCATCGCTTTCATCTCCTTCATCGGCAGTGTCCTGTGAAATATTGAGAGATGACCCTGTAATCATATCCGGAACGGGCAAAATGCTCGGTCTACGTGAATTACGCCTCTGATTTATCACTTCTGGACTTAAAAAGTTGGAGTTTTCTCCAGTTTTAGGCACGTCCAAATGATTTCCTGTTACGGCTAAGTCCAAAGTTACAGATCCTGGCGAAGAATCTTTTAGGCACTGTCGGGAATCTGTTGCAACGGTTCCTTTATCTGGGAACGTGGCTGTTATAAAAATAATGAATGTCATAAAGAAACATTTAGATGGATTAAAACTTAATATGTAACTCCATTGAGGTGCAGAACAAGAAAAGCGACTACATCATTTGCATAACCGTTATGAATTTTAGTAAAATAATAACATCAAATTGGTCCACGAATAGGGCATGTTGAGAACAAAAGCCAAGCTCTCCGGTTGGAATTCAGTCATAGATGTACACAGCAGGGTTATCATTGTAATATGAAAGGCATTGCGTTTATTTCTTACTTAAAGTAAAACTAATATAGCCATTGAACTTAGATTGCATTAAAATGTTTACAATCGCATCCCTCCATTTCCGTTATATAAATTTTTATTCGAATTTTTTTTTACATTTTGATATCCTGTAAATTACGTTTAACAAAGCAGATATCTTAGATATCTAATAGGATTTAGAAAACAGTAAATCTGATGAAAGCTTGATGCTCTTTGTACAAATATACCCTGGTTACACGATGCAACAACTGTGTGTTTTCCTACATATGCAAGCAAGCAGCACACACGGTTATTGCTGTTCCATAACCCTGGCATATTTTCATCCCCGTGTACTATAAGCCAAAACATATTTGCCTTGTCATCGCGAGGCAAACCTTTATTATCCAAATAATTTCCTTTGTTTTATTTAAATATTGAAAATATAATTTTAAAGAAACGTAATATGGATGACATTGATACTTGTTGCATTATTTATCAGTGTCCTTATTTTAAATCAAAAAATTATGGAAATGAAATTCAATTACAAAGCATAACTCTGTTTTACAAACAACAATACGGAATGTAAGAGGAATTCGTAGTATGAAACCTTTTATGCAAAGAGAATACAAATTGTTTTCGGTAAAAAGTCGTTTTCTGTGTCAGCAAAAGTTTCGTGTTGGCATGCATAGTTCTTTTCTTTTGATCAAATATCAACATATCAACATAAAGAGACATGCTTATCTAAGCAACGTTGATAATAGAGGTCTATAAAATTAGTCAAATGACTTTAAAATTTTTAATTAAAAGAAGAATGAATTGCATACTAATTTACTCAATCTTTGTTGAGTTTATGACATATTAACGAGTTTATAAGTTTTCAGGAAATATTGCTCAAATTCGTGCCTGATTTAATTAACCAGAGGAAAAGGCGTTGATATGTTTAATACGTCTCATTTAAGAAAATCAATAGATTTAACTTTTTCTAATATAACGAACACTTCTAGTGTTCCGGTTTTGTAATAGCGACCGAAATAATTAAAAACACGAATTTCGCCATTTAACCAGCTTTTACTGCTAAAAATATAAATACGGTCATTTTCAGTCGTGAGTGCATTAAAGTTTAGGAGTAACGGTTTAATTAGTGAAAACTGTTTGAATTAGTTAATGTTAATCTTTTAAATTATGTTGAAACGTTTTCCTTTTAATCCGAAATCATATAAAAACGCGTTTGTCTAAATAACTGAACAAGTTCTAGACGTTTTAATAAATAAACCAAAGACGAATGCAAACGCTCTGTAAATGAAATAAATATTTCTTGAGAGATTGATAAGTCGTCTCTGATACAATGGACACTTCCGTTGGGGACGAACTGTTCTTAAGTAGCAACTCCTGTTTTGAAGCAGAAAGAAAACCTGAAATCACAACACATCGCAAAATCCTTAATTAATTATTTAACTTAATCACTTTTTTAAGAAAGAAGATCATATCAGCGAAATGCGAAGCAACTCGCCTTCAAACAAAAGTAAATCCACCAAGCAAAACTGAAAAATTACTAATGATAGACGAAGACGTCAATTGTTTTCGCAAGCAACTAAAAAAAGGTAAATGGAAGAAAAAATTAAAATTAATGATCAAGAAATGCGTTCAATTTTCGGGAAAATAAGCAAACCCAAAGTCAAAACTACTAGTATTAACAAAACCACGGAAGAATTAGACACAGAATTCTTCATGGAATATTTGACAAGTAAGGCTACATCAATAACTTGATTAATGGATTATATTCAAAACAAAGGAAATTTTCACTATAATTGGTCCATATCGAAAAACAAATGAATGCAAGAAGCTTTTCAAAATTCATAACAGCACAAATAAAACCCATGTGGTATTTAAATGAACTACACCCTTTAAATACATGATACGTGTGGAAACCCATCTAACATTTCAATGCAAAAACCAACCAACACCACGGAAAAATGTATAAACTGCAAGGATATGTAGGCAAGAAACAAAGACAAAAGTAATATTTGAAGCTTCATTCGAGTTCAAAGCTATGAAATCAAGTACCACATCAAACCAACAAGACGAACAAATGATCACAAAATTCGAAGAATTCCTAGAGAACCTGATTGACAGCATGCTATCG